>CABHPQ010160852.1:0-20000 GCA_902168405.1 Peromyscus aztecus | reverse complement strand
TAGGGTTGGACTATCTTGAAATAAAGAAATGAATCAGTCGGGTGGTTTGGGTGTACTACGCATCTCAGAGACAGAAAAGTCTTTAGCTTACAATTGTTAGTGGCCAGGTTTCAGACGTGCATGTCTGTGTTGTTATGGCCTTTACCCAGGCCATGCACATGCTAGGCAAGTACTAGACCACTGAGCTGAGTCTCCAGATCTTGGTGTTTAAGACAATAAATCTTTACATGGGAGCTAGGGATTCAAACTCAGGTCCTCACATTCATTTTGGATTGTGTGGGGGTGGGGCCCTCATGCCATGGTATTAGGGAGTCAGAAGACAACTTTCAGGGATCAGTTCTCTCTTTCTACCATGTGAGTTCTGAGGCCTGAACTCAGGTCATCAGACTTGGTCACAAGGACCTTTCCCCACTAGGGCATCTAGCTGACCCTAAAGCAAGCTCTCTTGACAAGGCAGCATTTTCATCAGCGGCATCACAGGTTAGGAAAATCCCCAGCAGCCAGCATTCCTGCAGTCACTCTGAGGCAAGCCTGAGTCACTGAGGGCCTGGACTTTCTGACTCAGGCATGTCAGTCACCCTTCTCCCGGCTCTGGCCTCTCCCGAAGTCACTGGTGGAGAGTGTATCTAATACGCTGTCATGCAGCAGCAGCCTGTGCTGGAGTTAGGTTTCTGGTCATGGGTCAGATGGCAGATTGAAGTTAAGTAGTTTCTTCCTCCACACCCAGTGAATTCTTGGTGGAACGAGTGGGGTAGATGCTGACTTCCACAGGTATCTGTGGGTATGGCAGAGAGCAGGGAGGCTTGGCTTCCTGGTTCTAGTCAGTCATTAACTCAGCAGGTGACTTTTCTACAGCGTGTGTGTGTGTGTGTGTGTGTGTGTGTGTGTGTGTGTGTGTGTGTAATACCCATTCTCCAAAGCAGTCCCTGGCTCAGCAACAAAGGGCTGTCATTCTCATTGACACACTAAGAAGGAAAAAAGTTGTCCCCAATTCCTACCCGTCCAGGCATTCCTTTTCTAGAAAGGGAAATCCACAGATGTGTGCCCAGGCACAGGGCTCTAATCACCTAGGGTGGGGTCAACTTTTCTACTTGGTTCTTTTAACCCATGGGAGTCCAGAGGTTCATCCTGTGACACACGCTTCTGAGGGACTGCGATGGAAGCGGCGTTGTGAGCACACTGCAGAGGAAAGAGTCCCAGACTGCTGTTCCTGCTCACTTCCCATCAAAGACACGGGGCTGTGCTTGGTTCCTGGTCCAGCCTGCCCGGTGAAGAGCGTCTAACAAAGGTTTGATGAATGTCTGTGCTTACTGTGCCTCACGTTACCATTTTCTTGTCCTCTCTTGCAATTTTGGTTCCTTAACTGAATTTTCTGTGTCTGTTTAAAGGACTGTCTTCAGAATGGGTTGCGCTGCGCCTGTAATCCCAACATTTGGGAGGTGGAGCCAGGAGAATCAGGAGTTCAAGGTCATCCTCAGCAATATAGACTTTGATACCAGCGTGGGTAACACAAGACCCTGTCTTCAAAGGGAAAAAAAAGACAATTCTATGCTGACTGGCTTTTGTCAGCTAGACACAGACATAGACATACCATCTGGAAAGAGGAAACTTCAACTAAGAAAACATCTCCCTATCATATCAGCTCACAGGCAAGTCTATAGGGCTTTTTCTTGATCAATGATTGATGGGAGAGGGCCCAGCCTATTAGGAACAATGCCACCCCTGGGCTGGGGCTCCTGGGTTGTATTGGAAAGCAGGCTGAGCAAGCCACGGGAGCAACCTAGTCAGCAGCATATCTCCGTGGCCTCTGCTTCAATTCCTGCCTCCAGGTTCCTGCCCTGACTTCCATTCATAAGGAGTATAAGCTGTAAGGTGAAATAAACCCTCTGCTCCCCAAACTGCTTTTACTTGTCTGTGTTTATCACAGCAGTAGAAACCTAACTTAGACAATCTCCAAATAGCAACCCTGTTTTTGGATAAATCAACTTGTTATTTTCCCCAGTCAAAATAGTACCTCCTCTGAATTTCCCCATTTTATGCCTGTTTCTGAGGCTCTTTGGTTCAGCATTACACTTAATTTACAACTCAAAGCTTTTTCATGATTTAGTAAGTTTGATTATATGAGACTGTCCTGTAGGTCTGTTCCTATATTGGTTTTATCCCTTCAACCTTACAGTTGCCAACACTGAAATTGTGGTTCTTGCCTTAGTCAAGAGAGGAATAATTAGTAGTATAGGCTTATTAGATAAGTCACCCCTTTGAATGTATGTTAGTTACCTAGTCATACTAAAATATGAGGGGAAAAGCATCAGATTAGACCAAAATGCAAGGGAAGGAGAAAAAATAGCAGGCCAGTGAGATGGCTCCGTGGGGAAGGGCTGTTGCTCGCACACCTAGTTTGATTGCCCAGACCCACGAGGCAGAAGGACAGGGCTGGGGTTCAAGCATTTTCCTTTGACCACCACACAGACACTGTGGTTCAGAAACAGAGAACCTTACCTAATGTAAACAAATAAATGAAAACTTTAAAAAGAAAATAAAAAGTTGAGCGTGGGGGTGTATAACTTTAATCCCAGCAGTCGGGTGGCAGAGGGAGGTGGTTCTTTACAAGTTTGAGACTAGCCTGGTCTATGTAGTGAGTTCCACACCAGTTAGAGCCACATGGTGAAATCCTGTATTGAAATTAAAAAAAAAAAAACAACAAAACAAGCCAGGCAGTGGTGGTACATGCCTTTAATCCTAGCACTCGAGAGGCAGAGGCAGGAGGAAACAGATCTCTGAGTTCTAGGGCAGGCAATATCACACAGAGAAACCCTGTCTCAAAAAGACAACAACAACAACAAACAAACAAATAACAATAACAATAAGAACAAGTAAATAAAGGTGAAAGGAGAGAACTAAGTCCACCGTGTTACCATCTGAATTCAACAGACACACTGGGCCACACATATCCACACACATGCATCATGCACATACAATAATAGTAATACACGAAAAGTAAAAAAAAAAATCACATCAGATCTTTTTATTTTAGTTTATTGTTTTTATTTTACCCTATACTATTTAAAAATGCTCTTGTTTTGAATAACCAGTACACGTGTAAGGTTACAGGTCCCAATAGTTACAAATGAAAGGCTGTAACGTGAAAAGAACATATCCCTCTGTCCAGACTCAGTTCCCTCTGGCTATGTCCACTGTGCTGGTACCTTAGATTTTCCTCCACAAAGATGCAGTCTGCAACAGGAGTCCCAGGCACCTACTTCCTAGCAGGTATCTTCTTTACTATGTTTAGCATCTCTCTCTACCTCCTTCTGCATTTGGGAGGCTAGCAAGCTAAAAATACAAACCCAAGACAATATTAGAACCCAGATTCCCGGGAGGCAGAGGCAGGCAGATTTCTGAGTTCGAGGCCAACCTGATCTACAGATTAAGAGAGTTCTAGGACAGTCAGAGCTACACAGGGAACACCCCCCCACCCCTCCCACCCCTACCACACCACCACCACCACCACCACCACCACCACCACCACCTCCTCCACCCAAAACCATCCAAATTCCTGGTGTGATTTAATTTCCTCTACTCGGATGTGCTAGACTCACACTTGCTTTTGAAACTGAGCTAAAAGAGGACAGTTAGGACAGAAGGCATTAGCTCTATTGGTGTGGGTTACAACGGGGGTCACATGGTTCAATAGCATCTTTTTGTTTTGTTTTGGAGACAGGGTCTCCCAATGTTGTCCAGGTTGGCCTCAACTCACATTCTCCTGCCTCAACTCAGAGGCTGTCCATCCCATCATCCACCCAGAGGTAGCATTTTGATAGTAGTGGAGGTGATGTGGCTGCTGCACACAGTTGCTCGCCTCACAAGTTCAAGATTCCAGAGATTATAGCACAAGAGTCGACTCTCTGGTCACCTAGTTCCACACTGCATTGTTTGGAAGTGACTGTGGGAGGCTTAGCTAAGTTTGGTTAATTAGTCAGCCAACAGTTCCAAGGTCACTGAAACCAACTCTCTGCTTAGCCCAGAGTCCATTATGTGCTTTACAAGCGAACCTTGATAATCTTGGTCATGCCAAACGCATATACTGTATTTGGCATGGTGCGTAGAAAATGCCTTCTCGTGTCTATATCCCAATCTCTGGAAGTTGAGAATGTAATATGACATATTACATAGCCAATGGGAATTTAGGTGGAATTAATGTTGCTGACCTGAGCACCCTAGATGGTTGCAGGGAGCCTAGAATAATTGCCAGTGTCTTTGAAAGCAGCAGGAGGAGTCTGGCATGATGGCGAGAGCCTGTAATACCACTCAGGAAGCTAAGGAGGTGAATAGTAAGTTTATGCAGGGGCTTGGGAGATGATGGCTCAGTCAGGAAAGTGCTTGGTACACAAGCATGAGGACCCGAGTTCGATCCCCGTCACTCACATCAAGAACCAGCGTGGTGTTGCACACTTGTAATTTTAACGGGGGGAGGTAGACACAGAATGATGCCACCAAGGGACCCTGTCTTAAAAACCAAGATTGGTGACTCCTGGTGAGTGATTGCTAATGCTGCCCTCCGCCTTCCACACACACACACACACACACAGACACACACACACCATATGTAGACGAGGGCAAAGGGAGGCAGAGTCCTAGTCAGAGGAGGAGGGAAACTTGACAAGAGAGAGGCTAAGTTATTGGGTCTAAGGATGCAGAAAGGGGACAGAAGCCAAGGAATGCGGGCAGGCTCCCTAGGATAAAAAGTGAAGTATACTCCATTCAGAGTAAAGCTGAGTGTTGAGAGCATTTGGGGAACACATCCCATCCTTTCCAAATCAGAGAAGTTTTTGCTTTTCGTTTATTCATGTATTTATGGATTTTATGAAAAAACTGTGGTGGTTCTAGGAATAATTGTATGGCTTAGAAAATCAAGGTGTGCAAGGTGACACATACCTGCCATGCCAGTATTTTGTAGGCTGAGGCAGGAAGAGAAAATCCTGGAATACATAAATGAGAGAGTCTAGCTGGGTGGTGGTGGTGCATGCCTTTAATCCCAGCACTCGGGAGGCAGAGGCAGGTGAATCTCTGTGAGTTCTAGGCCAGCCTGGTCTACAGAGTGAGTTCCAGGACAGGCACCAAAGCTACACAGAGAAACCCTGTCTTGAAAAAACATACATACATACATACATACATACATACATACATAAATAAATAAATAAATAGATAAATAGATAAATAGATAAATAGGAGAGTCTATTCCAAGGGATAGACTGGGAAGTCAATGGCTATGAGATAGGTCCTTGTCAATCATCACTGGGAAAACAAGGAAGCTCTTAAAATTGGTGGCGATACTACAGGAGCACCCTAACCAGGCAAGGGCATTTGAAACCTGGATCCTAGTCATCCACGGACCACTGTCAGAAATGTGCATATGTGCAACATTGTAGAAGACACATTGCAATGACTCCAGGAGCATTGGAGCAGGCAAGAGTAATCAGAAACTATGCTTTGCTCTATAAGGTCAGACCAAAATATTTGACTTCTAAAATTTATTCATTATTTTTAATTTTTGTCTTATTTATTATTAGTGTGTACAATGTGTATGTGCCTGATGCTGTGTGTATGTGAGTACAGCACACACATGGTGGGGGGCGGGGTCAGAGGACAACCTGTGGAGTCAGTTCTCTCCTTTCATCATGTAGGGTCTGGAATTCAAACTCAGATTGTAAGCCTTGATGGCAAGAGCCTTTACCCACCAAGCCATGCTACCACCTGCTACTTGTTTATTTTGTGTATGTGTGTGCTCTTGTTCATGTGTGTGAGCACAAGTGTGCCTGTGCACTTGCATATGCACGGACACACGTGGAAACCAGAGGTTTCTTCCTCAATCACTTCCTGACCTCGGTTTTGGGGATGGGGCCTCCCACTCAACCTGGAGCTCAATGACTCAGCGATGCTAACTGGCCAACCAGCCCAAGGGATCCTCCAAGGGCCTCAGCAGCGGGCTTACAGGCGTCACTGCTGAAGCATCTTTTTAATATGGGTGCCAAGGTTCCAAAATAGTATCCACATTGGTTATATGGCAAGCACTTTATCCACTGAGCCATTTTCCCGGCCCTTACAATTAAAATAATAAAATTGGAACGATAATCTTAGCAACAAATTTGCCTTTATTCTAATGCAACAGGATTTTGATCTATGATACTGACATCCAGCGATGATCATTTTCTGCTAAAACTTGATTTTAACACTCCATCTGGGATTTAGCCAAAGCGTGCATTTATTGTACTTACAATGCTCAGCCGGGCTACTTCTTTCCTGAAGATTTACATACGCCAGGACCTGGCTGGGCATCAGCTTAGAGTTAGACAAGACAGTTTACTATCTCCGTTACCTGGCGTAGAGCTTGTTTTTCTGTTTTGACTCATTCTTTCTTGCAGGGGCAAGTCCCTTTTGTTATTCTACACATTTAAAGCAGTCTACATTCTGATGGCCAGTCATCGGCAAGAGGAGATGTCCAATACAATTATGTATTACACATTAAGAAATAGTGAGGCTGGGCGTGGGGGCTCATGCCTGTAATCCTAGCACTCAGGAGGCGGAAGGGAGGAGGAGTCCTGTGAATCCAAGGCCAGCCTGGGACATATAATGAGAACTAGCTCAAGCAAACATTGTGTGTGTGTGTGTGTGTGTGTGTGTGTGTGTGTGTGTGTGTAGACTGGCCATCCTGGAACTCGCTCTGTAGACCAGGCTGGACACCATACACACACACACACACACACACACACACACACACACACACACGAAATATTGAAACATAAACATAGGAATAGATATAGTAAAGTCCAGAAACTGAACAGTTATGTGCAGAATTAGGAATATGATACAGTGGTAATTTATTTTATTCATTATTTTCTTTTAGGTGTATGAGTGTTTTGCCTATATGCATGTGTGTGCACTATGTGTGTGTTGGTGTTCTCAGAGGTCAGAAGAGGGTGTCAAGTCCTCTGGAATTGGGGTTGTAGATGCCTGTGAGCCCCCATGTTGTTGCTGGGAACTGAAACCAGGTTCTCATGTTGTTGCTAGGAACGGAAACCAGGTCCTCTGCAAGAGCAGCAAGTGCTCTTAAATGACTGAGCCATCTCTCCAGTTCCATGAAGTGATAAATAAATAAACATATATATATATATATATACACACATATATATACACATATACATCTTCTCAAACATTATGAATCACTAGTCACTGAGAAGAGAATAAACCAACCAATGTACAATCTTAATCTATGTACTCTTAAATCAAATCTAACTTTACCTATAAAAAATGAACTATATGCCTAGTTCCAGGGGATCTGGTACGCTCTTTTGGCCTCTGAGGCACCTGCACTCATATGCAGGTACCCGAATATAGATATGCTGAATGTACACATAATTCTAAAAAGGGGGGGACTGAAGAGAGATGGCCAAATGGTTAAGAGTGCTTACTGTTCTTACAGAGTCTGTGAGTTAGGTTCCAACTGCTCCTGTTGGGCAGCTCGCAACTGCCTGTAACTCCAGCTGCAGGAGATCTGATGCCCTTTCCTGGCCTTCACAGACACCTGCCCCCACCCCCCACATATACATACATGCACACATACACATAAATAAAAGAATTTTAAAGATAAAATCTTTGTTGTTGTTGTTGTTGTTTGTGTGTTTGAGGTAGGGTTTTTCTGTGTAGTCCTGGCTGTCCTGGAACTAGCTGTGTAGACCAGGCTGGCCTCAAACTCAGAGACTTCATGCCTCTGCCTCCCAAGTGCTGGCATTAAAGGCATGCACCACCACTGCCCAGTAAAATCCTTAAAAAGAGAGAGAGAGAAAATCTATCAAGCTATATACATATGACATACATACTTCTGTGGTTATATATTATACTATATAGGAAATATCTTTAAAATGAAAGATTTAAGAATAGATAAAAATTGCCTACAGGCACCACTTGGGAGGCAGAGGCAGGTGGATCTCTGTGAGTCTACAGAGCGAGTTCCAGGACAGCCAGGGCTACACAGAGAAACCCTGTCTCCGAAAACAAAAACAAAACAAAACAAAAAATTGCCTAGGGGGTAGCTATAAGTACATCTGTAAGTACATGCCTAGAATGCACAAGGCCCTGGGTACTACCGCAGCACAGCAAGAAGAAGCTAAGTGGGAGAGTTTTATCTTGAAGTCTTGGGAGCTGGAGAGACTGGCCAGCAGTGGAAGTGAAGGTTGTGTAAGTCTGAGTTCAAATCCCCAGAAACCACGTAAGTGCCAGCCGTCCATGGCAGCCCACAAAGAAGTCTAGTGATCCGAAGGTAGAGACGGGATCCCTAGAACAAACCAGATAACTAGACTGAGAGGCGTTGGTGAGCTCTGGGTTTGAGTGAGAAACTCAGCCTCAGTGGATAAGATGTTGAACTACCAAGGATGACTCCAAATATCAGCCTCTGAGCTCCACATGCATGTGCATGTACTTATGCCCATACATAAGTGAACACACGCACGCGTGCAGGCACACACACACACACACACACACACACACTCATACTACACACATAAACACATGTGCAAAAAAAAAAAGCTTCCAAGTCTTTGTAAAAGTATTGATAACATAGTTACATGCAACTTAATATTTTTTCTTTTCTTTTTCTTTTTTGAGACAGGTTCTGTTGGGGATATTTGTAAGCTGTATGAGGGTGTATTTGCTGTGATTGGTGTAATAAAAAGCTGAACAGCCAATAGCTAGGCAGGAAGTATAGGTGGATTTTAGGGGAAAGAAAGGAAGAGGAGATCATGGAGGGGTGAGAGAGATGCCAAGGAGACACGGAAGAAGCAGGATGGGTGGTACATGACAGAATATAGATGAATAGAAACGGGATAATTTAAGTTATAAGAGCTAGCGGGACAAACCTAAGCTAAGCCCGAGCTTTCATCATTAATAAGTCTCCGTGTCATTATTTGGGAGCTGGCTGGTGGGACAGAAAAAGACTCATTACAAGGTTCTTCATGTAGCCCAGGTTAACCTCAAACTATAAAGCAAGGTTGGCTTTGTGCTCTGGATCCTTCTGCCTCTCCACCTCCCAAGGACTGGGACTAGAGCCCTGTACTACCATGCCAGGTTAAACTTTCTAAACAGCATAAAAACACCATTGAATGTCAAAAACCAAACAAACAAATCCCAAACACTAAACATCAATCAAGTCATTCTTGACTGAATTCATCAGGTAGGGCCCAACCGGGAAAAGAAAGACTATTCCAAGTGTTTGCAGCAGAGACAATCAAATGTAAGAATTACCATCAGAAGAGATGGGAAGCCAGCAGGGAGCTCTAGTAAGTACAACAATGCGTAGCTCCATCCCACTGGAAACGGAAGGAAAAACTTAGATGTGCTATACCAGCAGCCAATGAAGAGATCAGCCAGCTGAGCACAAACACTGCAGGCCTCTTCAATGGGAGCATAAGTCAGAAGGACTGCACCATGGAGGATGAAAGCAGCCTTGGTATAAAGAGAAGTGCTCTGGCTTAAGTTCGAACCCTGGAACCCACATGGTGGATAGAAAACCAGACTTCCCCTAATTGTCTTATGACCTCCACATGAATGCTGTCTGTCTGTCTCTCCCTCTCTCCCTCCCCCCCTCTCTCTCTCTCTCACACACACACACACACACACACACACACACACACACACACACTCATGTACATAAGTAAATGTAGAAAAGTAAGTTTCTTTGGAATGTCTAGAACATTGTCTTTTTTACCTATTTCTGGAGTGTGTTTGAATTTTGTTAAACAAGCAAATTACTTTTAAGATTTTATTTTTCCTTGTGTATATGTCTGTGTGAAGGCATACGTGTGTGTGTGTGTGGGGGGGAGGCCATGAGAGGGCGTTCGATCTCTAGGAGCTAGAGTTATAAGCCTTTGTGAGTCTCTGACATGGGTGCTGCTAATTCAGCTCTACTCCTCTGGAAGACAGGAAGTGCTCCTTACTGCTGGAGTGTCTCTCTAGACCAGCATGAAGCAGTTTTTGCATTATCAGAACAGTATGGAACTGAGCTATAGGGTTATGGGTTCATAGCTGAGTGGTACAGTATGCACATAGCATGCATGAGGTTTTAATCTTGAGCCAAGGCTCCTCAAGGAAAGAAACCCAACCTTACAACCTAACAAAAACCCCACACGTTTCCTCTCCCTAAGGAATGAATGAATGAATGATTAGAAGTGATTTGCTCGCAGGCCTGTAGTTGACTGGCATTTCCGCCCTCCCACACTAAATTTGTTTAAACTCAAATTCCTCTTTCTCAAGGTTCTTTCCCTAAAAATAAAGCTGTCCCCTTGTACTTTCAATTCCTGTCTCTTTGAAGAGTCAGCAAGGAAATCCCTTTCCCTTTCATTTTGATTTCAGAAACATGCCAGTGGATACTTTCATTTGGGGAAGAGACATTGGTCTGGAGCTTATGCTAGACATGGAAAGTCCTTGCCGGCAATTTTTCATGAATCATGCCATTTCCTGGGTCCTTGGAAAAGTGCTGATGTGTGGAGACTAGAAAACCTTTTCATTCTGCAAATCGTTCATTTCTTTGCCTGCTTGCGGTCTGAAACATCCAATGTGTCTCTGAACACCAACTTACTATTTTACATCTGGTTTTAGATTCAACCACACAAGCAGCGACTACTTCTCCAAACAGTAGGTCATGACTCTTTGATACACTTTTGGGTACGAGGTTGTAATGTTGTAATAGGCGGGATTTCTTCATTCTTTGCTTTTTTTTTTTTTTTTTAAAGGGGGAGAAAAAAGGTTTGAACAGGGTGGTGGATCTATGGTAGATAAACACACAGGTGTAAACACAAATGTGTGTTAGTGTGCATAGACGACAGGCTGTGGAAGCCCAGCTTTTCTCTGTGAGGACTGACTGCTCAGATGGGGAACACTGAGCAGTCAGACCCATCCAGCGCCTCACACAAAGGACATTTAACTTCCCGACTCCTTTGTACCCAGTAGCTCTTAGAAAAGTTTATGACCTAATAATAATTAGATATATCTATTCTGAATATGTTTCTTCCATTTTAAAAATATTTATTTGCTGGGTGATGGTGGTATATGCCTTTAGTCCCAGTACTCAGGAGGCAGAGGCAGGCAGATCTCTAAGTTTGAGGCCAGCCTGGTCTACATAGAGAATTAAAGGACAGCCAGGCCTATACAGAGAAACCCTGTATCAAAAAAACAAACAAACAAACAAAAAAATTTTTTATTTATTCACTTATTTACTGAGACAGAGTCTTACTACATAACACTGGCTGGCCTGGAATTCTTTCTGTAGTCTAGGATGGCCTTGACCTTGAAGAGATCCACCTGCCTGTACCTCCCAATTGCTGGGATTAAAGGCTTTTTAAAAAATTCAAATTTATTTTATTGTATGTGTATGATTGTTTTGCCTGAATGTACATTTGTGCTCCATGTCTGTGCCTGGTAGCCACAGAAGTCAGAAGAGGGTGTTGGATCCCCTGGAACTGGAATTACAGGTAGTTGTGAACCACCACGTGGGGGCTGGGAACTGAGCCTGCGTCCTCTGCAACAACAAGTCCTCGCTGTTTGTTTGTTTGTTTTGTTCTTCAAGACGGGGTCTCTGTGTAGCCCTGGCTTGTCCTGGAACTTGCTCTGTAGACCAGGCTGGCCTCGAACTCACAGAGATCGGCCTCTCTCTACCTCCAGAGTGCTGAGATTAATGGTGTCCGCCACCACCACCCAGGGTGCAACAAGTGCTCTTAGCTGCCGAGCCATTCCTACAACTTCTTTTGAGAGTCATATTTTCTCCCTCCCTCCCTCCCTCCTCCTCCTTCTCTCTCTTGACTGGGGCACTAGCCTAGTTTGGTTGGCCTTAAACTTCTTATGTAACAGAGGATAATCTTCAATGTCTGAATCTTTCCACTTCCATCTCCCAAGTCCTAGGTTAACAGGTATGTTGCTACCATTCTTGCTTTACACAGTGTTGGGGACTGAACCCACTACCTTGGGCATGTTAGGCAGGCAATCTACCAGCTGAGCTATATTCCCAGTCCTTGGAATGGTATTCCAAATAGAATATAAATATGTAAAAATTAATTTTTAAATGATTACTTAATTGCTTAACACATAATATTTCCACTGAAACTGATAATAGAACACAAAGCAAGCACAAATCATAAGTAACCATAGCTTGGGCAACATCTCCACCAAGAATTTGCTATTAAGTCTCATTCATTCATTAGAAGGGTTTGTGGTTGGACATGGTAGTGTGTGACTGTAATTCCAGCACTTGGGAGGAGGCTGAGGCAGGAGGGTTGAGAATTTAAAGCCAGCCTAAGCTGTCTCACAAAAACAAAGTTTGTTGTAACCACTGAAGAAATAATTCCATGATCCGAAACCTTAAAGAGGTAAGGAGGTAGTCTTTCATTCTTTCAAATGAAGGGATAGGTAGGTTGCGGGTTCTGGGAAAGACCAGCGCAGTCCGGCGGTGTTCTCTGGAGAACTCTCCTCGGTCTACCTCTAGCGTCCAGGGTCCAGTAAACAAGAGAGAGCGGTGCATCTGGATCTCGGGTCTTCAGGGCCCTCTCTTGTCCCGCCCTGTAGGCATGATAGTTACCAAAGCCTCAATAGGGGTTGGAACTTCCAGACCAAAGCTGGAATGGCTACCCACTACAGTACAACTGCAGGAGAAATAATACACAGATAGCTTAAACATAAAAACCGATTATAATTCAAAAGTCCAGGGTTATTTGAAACAGGAAAATATTTTCTCTGTAGAAAATAGTAAATACGATTACATTTTCCAATAAGCCCGTTTAAGCCAAATAAAAGCTTAATTATACACATAAATATTGATTAGATTCTGGGATACAGAAGAAACCTATCTTCATCTGCTTAGAGAGCTATGTTTTACTTAAATTGTATGAGATTGCTATTCATCTTCCCCCTCACTGTTTGATTTATGGCAGACATTTTTCTATAGTAATCCATAGTCTAAAAATATTTTAGCCTCCTCTCCTGAAAGTACAGCCAGCATTTTCTTTCATCAGCTGATATGGTACAAATTCTTATCCTAATAGTGAAATGTTTCACTGAAGCTTGCCCAGTGATTGGGTAAAACCAAAACTTATTATAAGCCACAGTCATCCTAGGGTCCCCCTGCTAGGTAGCCTAGCTGAGGAGTTTTATAAAGTGTATCTGATGGCATCTGAGACTCGAAATGGCCAAAGTAAAAATAGCGTTTTCTCCTTCAGTGACTGATTTTAAGGCATGCATTGACATTATAAGCTATTATCTTGTAAAAGGTCAGTGACTTATAGTGGTTGCAGTTGAGTTTAGGATTATTCTGTGAAAAAGAGAGCCACCTGACTTGGCTAAGGTCAAGGGTATTCTGTGAAAATGTATTTGGTAGTGAGAGAGAGTTAGAAGATGAAAAAAATGCCACTTAGGTAGAGTTTACTAAACTGGGGAAAACGGATTGGTGATCTAAAGGAAGTACTGAGAAGTTAGTGAGAAAAGGTAGGGATGGAGGAAAGGAAAAGGGTAAGATAAGGCCCAAGAAACACAGTTGTTGGGGGAAATGATAAGTCCAAGTCAGAGACCCACTTCTGAGGAGGAAAGGAGGTGTGCTGGCTATTTCTGTCAACTGGACACGCTCTGTAGTCACCTGGGAAGAGGAAATCTCCACTGAGCAATTGTTTCCATCAGATTGGCCCCTGGGCATGCCTGTGAGGCATTTTCTTTTTCTCCCTTCCTTCCTCTCCTCGTTTCTTTCTATCTGTCCTGTCTATCTTTCCCTCCTTCTCCTCTTTTCTTCTTCTTCATTTGTCTTTTGAGAGTCTCACCTATGCAGCGCTGGCTGGCCTGGCACTCACTATGTAGATTAGGCAGGTCACACACTCATAGAGAAGTGCCTGCTTCTGCCTCTCAAGTGCTGGATTAGAGGTGTGTGCCACCATGTCCAACTCATTTCTTGACTAATGATTGATATAGGAGGGCCCGGTCCACGGTGAGAGGTGTTACCTCTGGGTTGTCTGAGAAAGCAGGCTGAGCAAACCAGGGAAAAGTGAGACAGGAAATGACATTCTTCCAGGGTCTCTGCTTCAGTTCTTGCCTCCAGGTTCTAGCTTTGAGCTCCTGCCCTGGCTTCCCTTGATGACGGACTAACTAGGACCTGGAAGTCAAATAAGCCCTTTCTTCCCCAAGTTGGATTCGGACAGTGTTCTGTCATAACAATAGAAAGCAAAGTAGAACAGACAGCATAGTCCATGTTCAAGGAGAAGCATTTCTGTAAGAAAGTAGATGGAGGTGTAGGAAAGCATTTAGGATGACTCAGGTTCCCTGGATAGAGGGTCAAAGTGGAGATAGAAGCCTCAAGGATAAGGAGGTTGAAGTGTCCTTGGAGGTCGAAGTGTTTCTGGTGAAGTAGCCCTGCCTTCCACAGATAACCAGATGTGAGAAAAGGCAGAGCAGGCATGGGCTGCCTGGAGGCTGGAGAGCCTGACTTAGGAGCCACATATAGAATGTGGTGTGGCTGTGGGAGTGGTGAGATGTGGCCGGAAACCAGCAGGATGGAATGTGAAGGCTCAGGAACGAGCAGAGAGGAATGTCTTGGTTTATGAGCTTTTTCTGCTTTGGCAGGCATTTAATTCTTGGCATCAAAATAATGTCATTCAGTGCTCAGTAACACACACACACACACACACACACACACACACACTTCCAGCTCTATCTATGCACACTAAATCACCAGCATTATATATGTACACTCACTCAATCTCCAGCACCATATCCCCCACATTCAATCTCCAGCACCACACACAGACAGACAGTCACACACACACACACACACACACACACACACACACACACACACAGTTGTGGGGAGATATTGATTCAAAGTTTCAGTGTCATATGAGAGATAAAATCTTCTCTTTCCTCTGCACAGTTGGGGAAGTTAAGTGAGGATCTAAAATAAAGTTTTCACTTCTTGTTTTAGAAACAGAGGATGGCTATCTGGGCAGAAACACATCAATATAATAATTTAATGAGTACCTTTTAGCACCATATTAGGCCGGATGGTGGCCAGGAGATAATGAGCATGTATGGGATCTTCTGCTCAGAGTCTGCTGGGTTACTATTTTAAGAAGCCTTAGCATGTAATTGTCTCCTGATTGTTGGGGTTACAAAAGTGGGCCACTATGTCTAGTTTTTTGTTGGTAGTAGGAATCAAGCCCAGGACTTCATGCATGCCAGGCGAGCACACTGCTAACTGAGCTTCAACCCTAGTCCTCCTTTTCTGGCTTTTTAGACATGGCTTCATGTAGCCCAGGGTGGCCTTGAACTCACTAAATAACTGAGGATGAACTGGGACTCCTGATTCTCCTTTATCCATTTCCCAAGTGCTAGGATTCAGGCATTAGCTTCCATGCCTGGCTCTCTGTGTAATATATAAAAGTTCTCGAGTAATGGAAATACAAATTAGTAATATTACTCTCTTTTTAAAAAGCTTCCCTGTAGTAGAGTGATTTGAGATATGTACAGCTACTACCCTGATTTATGAACAATACAACACAAGAGTAGTCATTGTAAACAACTCAACCAATTCATGGGCTGATGAAATGGAAAGACAATTCTCAAAAGATTAAAGTACAATGGCTAACAAACATATGAAAAAAGTTTAATCTCACTAGTCTTCAGAGAATGCAAGTTCAGATGACACTGAGATTCCATCTCAACCATCAGAATGGGCCGTCATTAAGACACTGAATAATAAGGCACCCAAGTCTAATCACAGGGTTCAGGAGACGGAGGTAGGAGGATGAGAAGTTCAACATCGTCCTTAGCCTAGAGTGAGTAGGAAGACAGCCTGGGATGCATGAGAACCTGCTAGAAACAAAACAAAACAACTGGCAATAAAAAGGGAAACCTGTCTTGGCCTGGGGGCTGCACGATTTACTCTTAGCTCTCAGGAGGGAGGCATAGGCAGGCAGATCTCTACGGATTTCAGGTCAGCCTGGTCTGTACAGTCAGTTCCAGGCCGCCAGGGCTATACAGTGAGAGCCCTGTATAAAAGAAAGAAAAAACCCAAACAAAAAACTGGGGGAATCCCCATACAATGTTGACGGGAACGAAGTAGTGCGGCTACTATGGAAATCAGCATGGAGGTTCCTCAAAATATTAAAACCAGATATATACCATATGACAGAACTATGGCACTCAGGGAATTTACCCACAAGACTCAAAGCCACAGTGTCACAGAGTCACAAAAGACACAGAGACACTTGCACTAGTCACAGTAGCTAAGTGATGAAACAAACCTGGGAGTCTATCAATATAGAAATGGATAAAAAAAAGTGATATATATATGTATGTATACACACATATGCAATGAATTTTTTAGTCATAAAGAAAAAATGAAGTTAAATGTTATTTACAGGAAAATAGATTCAACTGGATACAATACTAAGCAAAGTAAGTCAGTCTCTGAAAAACAGATATTGCATGTTTTCTTTCATTTGTGATTCATAGATTTTTATAGAGATATGCAAAATTATGTACTATGGCCTGAAGGTGAAGTGAAACTGTGGAGAGGAACAGATGAATTAAGGTGAAAGGGGACAGGAGGAAGAGGAGAGGGAGAAGGGGAGGGGGAAATAAAATGAAAAATATACTGTATACGTATATGAGAATGTTCTTATGTAATGTAGTACTATGTAGAACAATTCTACATGAATGAAAATACAAAACAAAGCAACCAGTACTCAGGAGGCAGAAAATTAATTTAATTTCTGTAAATTAAAGGCCACTCTGGTCTACAACTCTGTCTCAATAAAACAACCAAACCAACCAACAAACCAAAACAATAAATAAAACAAAACAATACAACAACTAAACCAAACCAACAAGGGTGGAGGGGGAGGGGAGGGGGAAAGTTAACATTTTTTTGGTCTGTGCTATCTTGATTCTAAATACAGCTTTTTTTTTTTTTGCGATAGGGAATTTAATTTAAACAACAGTGAATACATGCAGGCAAAATACTCATACACACAAAAATAAATAAATCTTCAAAAAATAAAAAGAGTATTTCACAATCAACAGGGGCCAGTTTTAAGCAGGGCATGGAGAGCCAGGCATGGTACATTTAGTCCTAGCATTGGAGAAGCAAAGACAGGAAGATCTCCGTGATTTCTGGGCCAGGAGAGACCCTGTCTTAAAAACAACAACAACAAACAAAAAAGTGTAGAATGGTAGCATAAATGTGGAGTTTCAGTGTTTGGGAGGAGAGGCAGGAAGATCACAAGTTGGAGACCAACCTGGGCTACAGAGTGAGACACTGTCACCAACAAACAGCTTTAACATTTGGGAGACTCATACTTCTTGAAAGAGACTCCTCTGGAAGCCTTTGAGGCGCCTGTGACCTGCCTATGACACTAGCATCCAATCACCTGCAAACAGCATCATTAAAGAGATCCCTGAAGTAAGCCGAATGGTCATTTGTTTGAATGGGGCCATCATGATTTCGCTTTTATCTCTCTTTTATTTTACTTTATTATTATTCATGAGTGAAGGACAAGGTTTCGGAGCTGGGGATGAGCCCAGGGCTTGTGTACACTAGGTAAGCAATCTACCACTGAGCTTCCCTACCAGCCCGAGAGTTGAAAACTTTGAAAAGAACTGCAACTGTGAAAATGCTTAGGGTGGTCCCATGTCTGAGCATATCCCCCAAATTGCTAGTGGAATAACAGGATCCTGTCACAGGCTGATGGATGGGACACCAGTTTGAGCAGAGGGTGGGGGAGGGGATGTAGGGGAAGAGGCTGAATGCCCATTTTTTTTTTCATGAACTCATAGTATAGGCTTTGTGGTTAAGATAATAATTTCCTACAATTGTTTTCTAAAGAGGGATTTAAAAAAAAAAAAAAGATTGGGGTGGTAGAAACTTAACTGTAGCAGAAATTAGCCAAGCCAAACAAGATTAAAACAGCGCTCAGGAAACCTAGTATTTTGAACCTAAGAACAAAGAAACAAAGAAGAATTAGTTTCTGGCAACTTTTGAGCTCAACAAGTACTTAAGAACAAACATTTAATTTTCTTTCTTTACTATACCGGTCCTTGTAAAGTAGTTTTAGCTAACAGGAAAATAATTGGTACATTTCAATGCAGTTATTTTCTATGTCCTAAGAAAACTTCAGAAAAACATGATGGTTGATAGGCATGAATTAGATTGGTCGGAAATTGTGTCAGTCAGAGAGACTGTACCATTCTTGAAGTCAGATTAACATGCTCACTATATAGAAGAATAAAAGGGTAAATGTTCAGAATCCCTTGCCCTGGAATACAGAGCTGAGAATTGATGGACTAACATTGCACACTCAGAAGTTTAGAAAGTACTTCATAAATTAATCAGGAACCTCTAAGTTCTAAGAATGGGACTCACATTGTCAGCTTTGGCAAGCTCCTTTACGCAAAGAACCATCTTGCTGGTTTTACACACATTTTTAAAGCTTAAAAAAATTTCTGGGGGCTGGGGAGATGGCTCAGCTGTTAAAGGCACTTGCTGCTCTTGGAGAGGACCTGGGTTTGGTTTCCAGCATCCACACTTGGTGGCTCAAAAGGGCCTGTAACTCCAGCTCCAGGGGATTTGTTGACCTTTTCTGGCCTCCACAGGCACTGGCACACATGTGGTACACAGACATGTAGGAATTCACACACACACACACACACACACACACACACATACACACACACACACAAATAAATACATTTCTGGCTTTCATGGTTTTATCTTTGGAAGACACTGCTACCTTTAGGATTGTGATAATTTTTCAGTTTTATCTCTGTGCTGTCTCGCCCCTCTCCCTGAGACTTGCCCTGTTCATAACTCATTTTCCTTTAAGCTCTTATACACCTGACTTCTGTTGACTTCAGGCTGTTATGTGTTTATGTTCTGCCTTTGGGTTAGAATGCAAAGTCACTGAAGAGAAGGGCTATGAATTTTTTATTCGTGTTGTTTGCTTGGTAGGAGACAATGAACATATTGCTCAATAAATATTCCTTGACTAAAACAAGGCAGTGTTCTGTACTTTCAATGCTATGCAGCTGGCATCTTGTTTACTTGTGCAAATTAAACGTTTTCCTTGTTTCTTCTTGGCCAGAACTAATTGTAAATGTTTTATCCACTGTGAATCATAACAATTCCTGTCTCAAAATCACCAAGGCAACCTTTTCAGAAGCAGTAAAAGATGCCCGAAGCAGGTCTATACCAGCTAGGGAGAGCGGGTATCTACAATGTTACTACTCTTGAGCCAGAGACTATGTTCTACACTGTAAAGATTTCTGTCAACACATTTAAGAGCTGAAGAGCCAGTCAGGTTCCTTTACTCAAGGACCTCCAAAAAGTAAACGGCAGGGTTGGGTTTCCGAGACCCACCTCGGACTGGTTCCAAAGGGCAAGGCACTTTTAAGTGTCGCGTAGCTGCGAGAATTCAATGACATAATTTCTTGAAAAAGCCCTAGGCACAATAGTTGGCAGTCAACACATGTTGCTTCCACATATTTGTTGAAGTTGATTTTTTTCAAATAGGAGAGGAGAAAAAAAAGAACATTACGTTGAATTAATAAAATTTGACTATAATCGAAGAAAGCTCCTGTCTGATTACAATAATCCTAAACCAGCCTTCATATTGACTCTAGGAAAAAAAAATTCTGGCAATGTTTCCAACCATGATGCCTAATTTAGAACAACTTCTATTTCAGAAGAGGGAGTAGGAAGTGGTCTTTGGCCAACAAGAGACTCAAGGAACACATCATGTATGGCTATGAAACAATTCATTTCGTGCCTCCCCCACCCCAAAGAGGAACAAAGGCCTTTGGCTCCCGTAGGGAACTTTGCAGGTGACTGTGGGGTCCCCACATCTGCCGGGCCTGCCTTGAACTTGGCAATCAAAGGTTCCCCCCTCTTAGATCTCCCACAAGCTACATCTTTGCAGAAG
>CABHPQ010160851.1:17350-41217 GCA_902168405.1 Peromyscus aztecus | reverse complement strand
TCCCCCACTGTTCGCTCCCTTTGAGTGATAAGAATTCCGTGATGAAATAGTAAACTTTTTAAAATAAGTCATCGCTTGAAAGGCAAGCTCTAGGACATAAGACACAGGCCACCTGGTGTCCAACAGCAGCGTCCCCCTCAAATGTCCTCATTTTATCCAGCCCTGTCCTCCCATTTTAAAGTGGCTGGACTGAGAATGTAAGATCACAAGCACTCGCTGAGGTGACCCGAGCCTTCAGAAACTCTTGAAGCTGCCCCAGCTTAGAGCCTTGGCTGTACAAACAGCTTATCACTGAAGCAGGTCTGTGTGATTGGTTCAGCTACGTAGATTCCTGGATCTCCACATGCTCCAGCAGATCACAGATGGGGTGGATGTGAGCATGGGAGAGCTGTTCCCATTACTCATCTGTCATGTGGTGGCATGAGCAGGGGAGAGATGCCCAACCCCACCTCACCGCTACTGCCCATCAACGCCTGAGGCAGATGGGAGAGCTGGTCCTGAGCCCTTTGTTTTTAAGAATGTGACCAGACCTGCATCTTAGAAAGATAACTTTGGTATCTCTATGGAGAAGAGAGAAATTGCCAGCATGAAAATTAATCAGGGTGACATAAGTGTTCTATTTCAGAGGGATTCCTGAAGCAGGAAAGTGGCCATGGAAATAGGTTTGAGAAAGTCTATAGGAAGAATATACAGAAAAAGTAGATATTGCTAAAGAAAAAGATGACCATGGTGTCTTTTCCAGATCTCTCTATGATCTCTTTCATTCTCGCCTAGTATGGCCACCTTCCCAGGAGAAAGACCAGCTGTGAAAATCTTGTTTCCCTTCTGTTCTTTTTCACATAATTAGAAAAGAAAACGACACCACATAACCAGTGTCTGATCCCTTTAAATGAGGTGAAGAGTGAGAGTTCTAATGGCTGACCCTGTGACGGGAGGGGCTCCAGAGTGGTCCTTCTTAGCCCTGTGATCCCTTCATCACCCACAATGAAGAAAGGGCAGTTAGGAAAAATAGACAAGTTGCTATGATACACAAATGTTCCTTTAAAATGCGTATTACATCCCTCCGTGTCATCTGAGAGCTTTAATAGGTGTGACAGTCCCTCTGCCTAGTGTCCCTCCCTGCCACTCTTTCTTTAAAGAGGTTAAAGCTAGCTAAAAAGTCTTAAAAGATATGCCAGTTTCTCTCACACTAGAAAGGAGTCTGGGGGCCATCTAGTGGATCACCTGTAGAATTGCATCTTTCTTTAATAACTCTTTAATATCGTTTGTAATAATCATTGTTAATCGCATTAACATCATTTTTTAAAATGTTAATATTGCTGTAAGTTTACCACATTGGCTACTGGCGTTAGATCCGTGATCTTGACCAGCTCTTGGTTGAATGACTGACCCCACCAAGGTCTATGTCTCAAAGACATGGTTCCCAGGGTGGCCTGGAAATGGTGGTGCCGCCAGAAGGTAGGAGCTACTGCGGGAGGTCTTTATGTCACCGTGGATACACACTCCGCGAGGACTGTGGGACTCTGGTCTCTTCCTTTTTCTCTTTAGTTCCTGCTCATTCAGTTCCATCGTGTGCCCTTGCCACAACATGCTTCCCTCGCCAGAGACTCACAGCAAACAGGGATCATGGACTCAAAGCTCCAGAATGGTGACCGCCCCCAATAAACCTTCTTCCTTTATGATTTAATATCCACAAATACTTCATTATAGTACTAAGAAGCTGACTAACCATTCTGGTCCAAAGCTCTTGTTCTATGACAACTAAGTGAATTACCTGCCTTTCTGCAAAAAAAAAAAAAGTGATATGTATTCAAAATACAGGTGTAACTGCGTAGTTTCAATACATGCACTAAGTCTAACAAATAAATGCATGAAATAATGGCAAAGCAGTCAAATGCTTGCACTTCTGTGTGGAATTGCTAGGCATGCCGCAGCAGCCAGTGCAGACAGGCACGGGGTGTGGAGCTGACCACCACAACTCAGGCATCACTGCACTGGTGATGTCATCTTCTAAAATGGAGATCAATCTTTGGTAAGGCTGAGCAGGAAATACACACAGGAGCTGGGGAGATGACTCAGTTGATCACGTACTTGTTACACTAGTATGAAGACCTGCGTTGGTCCCCAGTGCCTGTGTAAGAGCCAAGCCTGGTGATGTGGAGTGGTAACCCCAGAATGGGAAGGAAAGACAGGAAGATCCTTAGAGCTCACTGGTCAGCCAGCCTGGTCAAATCGGTGAGCTCCAGCTTCAGCATGGAACCCATCTCAATAAATAATGTGGACAGCAATAGAGGAAGATACTCAATGTCGACCTGTGACCTCCATGTGTACCGCGCGCGCGCGCGCGCGCACACACACACACACACACACACACACACACACACACAAAATGAGAAAGTATAGTCATCCCTCCCTTTACATGGTGGTTGTACTCCTAGAAAATCCCTTAAAGTGATTGATGACACGTGTAACTCAGCACAGCTGAAATCTAGGTTCAGACCACTGCAAGCTCCTTTTCCCACTCCAAGATTGCCTGAAACGTGCAGTGGATATGGTTTTTTTTTTTTTCTCCACTCTGCCTGCTAAGAGGAAGTAAAAACCCTGAACCTTACTTAGAAACAGGACTTGAAGAGACTCTAAAAGTTAGAAGGAAGAAACTGTATTCGTTTATGCCCTGAGGATCCAAAGAACGGTGTCATGGGGAGATATCTAAGCTTTGTTCTTACCTCTTATA
This sequence comes from Peromyscus aztecus, assembly GCA_902168405.1. NCBI lineage: Eukaryota > Metazoa > Chordata > Mammalia > Rodentia > Cricetidae > Peromyscus > Peromyscus aztecus. The sequence continues at coordinate 38,483 of CABHPQ010160851.1, read as the reverse complement.
TATTGCATGCTGAATGAGCTAGCAACATAAGTGTGCATACAAAAAAAAAAAGGAGCTTGTTTCCTATATGCAAAGGACCAAGAAAGAGGCATTGTAGCAAACTAGAGAACTTTAAGAATATAACCACTTTGTTGTGGTCAAACATCACCAAAACAAACTCTAACCCATCCCCAATTCATACCAGCAAGGCCAAGTAGGGAACATACACTTCCACTCTCAGCTGATGCTAATGAGGCTCCCCACCCCCACCTCCTCCCACAGGAGCAGAGCCAGAGAAACCCACAGCAAAGCAGAGCTCAGTCAACCATCTAAAAAATTAGAATCAAAGCGAGACTTTTGAAAGCAGCAAGGGACAGATGACACCTTCCCTATGGGGGAAAGATAATCAGGATCACAAGAGATCCCTCACCAGAAATCCCAGAGAGCAGGAGAAACTGTTAACATTTTCCCAGTGCTCACAGAAAAGAACTATCAAGCCAGGATGCTACATTCAGCAAAACCTTAAAAATGTCCTTCAGAAATGGAGAAATCAAGGTGTGCTCGGATGAAGGAAAATGAAGAGAAATTATGAACAGCCTATCCTAAGAGAATGCCTAAAGAAAAGCAGTTCCTGAAGAAGTTCCTTAAAATATCAAGAAAGAAAAAGGGGTACTAGAGATGTGGTTCCGTAGTTAAGTACACTCACTGCTCTTCCAGGGGACCCGGGTTCAATTCCCAGCATCCACGTGGTGGCTCACAACCATCTATAACCCAGTTACAAAGGCTCTAAGTCCCTCTCTGGCCTTTTCAGACATCAGGTACACACCTGATGCACAGATATGCATGCAGACAAAACACTCACACACATAAAACAAAATAACAATAAATAAAAAGAAAGAATTAAGGTTAGATAAGTGTAACTCTCATCCCTCATCAAAGAAGCTTCTCCCTGCCACAGGCAGAGACCACCACAGAAAGCCATGACTACTCAAGACGCAGAGCAACTGACTATGAGATTCCCAGCCCCAACTGATGTATCTATAATAAAATCCCACACCAAAAGTTTAGAGAAAATTGCAGAAGGGAGGGGGTGTAAGAGCCAGAAGACCAAGATGTCAACTGACAGATGTCTTCTTTACATTACAGGGAACCTGTACCCAGGACATTTCAACAACATGGTTGCCTGAACAAGACCTAAAAATGACATCACCGATCGGCATGCTGGTGTGTATTGGGGGAATCTCACAGGCTTTACCCTTAGAAGAGCTACCGTCCATTGATGGTAGCCAAGAGAAGGAGACTCAGTCTTTCCCAGGGATGAACACCTGATGGGTTAGTCAATCCCAGGAGGTCAACCCTGAATACATATGAACAATACTAGGTGATCTCAGAAGGTTGTATTCACAAACTTATAAACATACATATAGTGATTATGATTAAAAATTAAGGCACCATGAATTTAAAAAGGAGAATGACACAGGAAGAATTGGAAGGAGGGGATGAGGAGGAGGATATGTAAATACAGTTTTCATATATGAATTTCTCAAAAAAATAAGTAAAGAGAAAGAAGAAGGAATACTCAACAAAAATAAGACATTCACAGCAGCCTTCCTACCTTGAGTTTTTGGAGTCATGTTTTGAGGCTGAGGTGAAAATTGCACTTTGCTGTGGTCCTAAATGTATATAGAGGAAATACATGAAGACAATTTCATTAAAAGTAGGGAGGAGAAAATGGGCATAGAGAGAAGTGTCTACTTGCACTTGCAAAATGATGATACCAAAAGTGTAGACTTTGGTAAGAGCACGGTGGAGGGAGGCATAATACCTAAAACAACCATGAAAAACATTATGCAGAGATGTGCTCAAAACACCATGGGTCTAGGTCGACATGAGCTCAAGATTCTGCCATTGCACTGAACCCCAACTTGTGTCTCATTTTAAAATCAAGTTCTCTTTACCCAATTACTTCTCCCCTTCTTTAAATTCTCTCAGTAGTCTCTCTAGCAGAGGACTTCATCCAGACACACAGGTGCACACTTGCAGCAGCCCCTAAGATATAGCTGTCGACAGTTGGCATTGTGGTGTGAGTGGGTAAAGGTTTGAACATGAGTACACAACGTGGACAATGACAAAGCCTTTCTCCTAGGTCTTTTGGTTAATAAATGGTTGCAGATAGATGTAGGAGCTGAATGGTTGTTGTGGAAAATTACTTTAATTGGGCAAAGATGTGTTACATTTGTTTCTGCTGCAGAATATTACTTTAACTATGTGAAGGTGTGTTGTGTTGCATTTGTTTCTGTTTGTTTAATTATGAAGAGATGTGTTGCTGTTTCACCTTGCCTGCCTAAGGCACCTGATTGGTCTAATGAAAAGATGAATGACCAATAGCTAGGCAGGAGAGGGACAGGTGGAGCTGGCAGGCAGAGAGAATAAATGAGAAGAGAAATCTAGACTCAAGAAGAAAAGAAGGGGGAGAGAACAAGGGAGAAAGAGAGAGAGACGCCCAGGGCCAGCCAGGCAGCCACCAGTCAACAGACACAGAGTGGGATATACAGGGAAAAAAAGGTAAAAAGCCCCGAGGCAACATGTAGATGAAGAGAAACAGGTTAATTTACGTTAAAGGGGGAAAAAGCTAGCCAGAAACGAGCATAAGCTAAGGCCAAACATTCATAACTAATGATAAATCTGTGTTTCATGATTTGGGAGCTGGTTGGTGACCCAAAAGAGAAAGCCTGATACAAATGGTGTCTCCTAATTCTATTGATCAAAAGTCCTAGTCATCCCAGACAGGACACATTCTGATGGCTAAGGGGTGGGTGTGGACACATAGGCATCTTGAGGAAGTCTCAATACAGTACTAATTCTGCTCCTGTCTCTATTGCACAAGGGGCTTCCTCTGTGCCAATGCCTTTGATTTAGCCGGATGGTTAACACATTTTTGAGCTTCCCCCCGCCTTAGGATTTTTGTGTGTGTGTGTGTGTGTGTGTGTGTGTGTGTGTGTGTGTGTGTGTGTGTGCAGGACTTTTTACCAAAAGATGATTTGCTTTCCAAAACTCTCAAATTAGTCAGCTCATGGCTGCTGCTTAAGAGAAAGAACGGAATTCTAGCAAGGCTTTGGAGAAAGCAACTTGACAGAATCGTGTTGCGTTTGTCTCTTGTCTCTGGCTGCCAGATGCCTGCTTGTTCTTGTCTATCCACAGATAACTTGTGATTGAGTTTGCATTCTCTTAACACTGATTCCTGAACGAAGGAGAAACCCTTTGTTAACCTGGGATTGGCATACCTGAGGCCATTGTTCTCAACTTTCCTAATGCTGCGACCTTTAATACAGTTCCTCATGTTGTGGTGACCACCCCCCCAACCATATAATATTTCCATTGCTATGTCATAACTGTAATTTTGCTACTGTTATGAATTGTAAATGTAAATATCTGATATGCAGGGTATCTGATGGGGTCGAGACCCACAGATTGAGAACCTTGCTGTAGGCACTTTAGCATACTGAACTCACTTTGGATGGTAGAGTAGATCTGTACTTTCTGAGTCTCAAAAGGAAAGGGAAACACTTTGAGTTTTCCCACTTTGCAAAAGAAAACAACAGCAAAGGTATCTAGTCTGAGGTTCCACACTAACTGTGCTGAACTTAAGACCTCCTTCCACCTGGCTAGAAAAGAAGTTTTTAACTCGTATTTAACTCAAATTTTTATTTTCCATGTGACAAACCACTTTTGAAGACTCCTCCATTCCCCCAGTGTAGCTGAGAAGAAACCAGTCCAAACACTGCAAATGAAGGTGAGTACAAGTTTGTTCAAGCTCCTATCACGTAGTTCATTCTAAGCTGGCAGTGCAAGTGTACCATTCACAAAGATGTCTAACACACTACGCATCAGACTGTTCATGCAGATGACAGAGTCCATTTACCCAAAGTTGCTTCCTTATTCTTTTGTAGTCAAGACCTCTGGTTCCCAACTCTTCTCTATTTCCCTTCAATACTGAAAAACTTCGGTCTATATACAGAAAAATACGTATATTAGTTCATTAAGGCTGCCACAACAAAACACTATAAACTAGACAAATTAATCAACATAAGGATACTTTCCCCCAGTCTTAGAGACTAATAATTCAGGATCAGGATGTGCATAGTACCTTGAGGGTGAGCTCTGCCCTTAGCTCACAGGCAGCTGCTCTCCATCTCCCATGGCCATGCCTCTTTGGACAAGCATGGCCAGTACTCTCCTGTGTCTCCAAACGTTGTCTCCTCATATGGGCACTGGTCCTCATAAGAACTTGTAGGGATGCATAGTTCAGCTCAGAACAACCCAGGTATGTGGGAAATTTCCAAGTCGTGTCAAACAAGAAAGAATCCCATGTGTGGCTTAATAGTCCTGTGGTTGCTTGGGACATTTTGAAAGACATGATGCCACATGTGCTTTAATTTTAGAGACAGCATACTTCTTGCTCCCTCAACAAAAAAAAATTCAAGTTCTTTTATTAGAGCCTTTTTTATTTTACTTATATCAATGAGAGGTTTTCTTCGTTAAAATGCATCCAGCCTTACATGAGCCTCGGCTGCAGATAAGACTTCTCTGTGTATCATTAAAGTAATCCAGAAGAAAAATATTTCTTGTCTAGCCTGGTGATGGTTGTGGAAGTGGAGAGAGGTGAACACATCAAGGAAGAACGCTGTGCACTAAGGACAAAATGTGTGAACTAGATGTGACACAGGAGAAAAAGAGTGGAATAACTTCAATGTTTTATCTTAAGGAGCCAGGAAAAGACAAGTCATTCTCTTGGGAAGAGACTCAGCCAAGAAGAGTTTAAGGAGAAAGGAGAAGAGGATAAGTAGTTCTGTTTGGGGTCTGTGTAGATTTAAGGCAACTTGCAACTCAAGTGAGCAGTTTGACATCAGTCCATGGTTTGATTTATGAGCCTGCAGCTCTCAGGAAGGTCAAGAGTGAAGATTTACATGGAGGAGTCCTCTGCATATAGATGGGCTTAATACTAGGGAACTAAATGAAATCCTCCAGGAATAGGTACATAGATGAGACCCAGGAGCTGCCTGAAAGTCAGACAAACAAGAAAGAGAAGGTAAAGAGAATGAAAGGGAACATCCAGCGAGATTGGTGGCGGGGATCAGACCTGAAAGGCTGGTGTCTTAGATGCCAGGAAAGCAAATGCCTGGGTTATCACTGCTCTCAAATTAACACAGATAGGCCAAAGGTTGGCTGATTTCTTAAAGCTTTGAGCCAATTGTTTCTGTCTTGACATTCCTCCTAGAAAGAAACTGTGTCAGGGTCATGGACACACACACTCTACTTCCAAAGTCCATAGCCTCGGTCTCCAATGGAGCTAATGAAAATAGTCATAGCCCTACTTTCTCTCTTTACTGCAATAACCTCAAGTCTTTTAGAATTAATGCAAAAGCATCTTCACAGCCATTACAGATAATCAAAACCAGCCGCATCATTGGAAGGACAATGCAAGAGGCAATTCATATACATACATACATTGATGAGGATACTAAAATTAGGTTATTTCAATCTATCTCACTTGAGGATCAAAATGTTCTTTTAGATTAGCTAATTTAGGTACTTTCATGTCTGATTTGTGTACGTTAACAAATTCCTTAAGATTTATGTTTCTAGAGAATTTCATTTAATTATTCCTTGTGATTCAAACACCTAATGAATAGCTCTATGTCTTCAACTATGACATAGGGAGTCTTTTTCCTTTTTGTGTATATGTTGTGTAGGTTAAAGTATCAAAGTAGGCCCAAAGAGATGAATCAGCAGTTAAAAAGCATTTGCTGTACAATCATGAGGGCTGGAGTTTGGAGCCAGCCACCCACATAGCAAGTCAGGCATCCTCAAATGCCTGTAACTACAGTTCCTGGAGCTCCAACATCCTTATCAGTCCTCCATGCACCATATCCAATACTTGTATGTACATAGAGAGAGAGACAGAGACAGAGAGAGGAGAGAAACAGAGAGAAATACATTTTTTTAAAATATCAAACTATGGCTTTCTGTCAAACATGCTACAGATGGTGAATGTAGACTAATTTGCTTGTTATTGGATGAGTTGCTTTAGGGGATAAAATTTAAGGGAATTGTTAATTGTCCTTACTTTGTATTTGAAACACTTGGATCTGCAGCAAATACTACCTAACTCAGTATTCACTGGTCCCCCAATTGTCTCTTAGTAAAACTATCATGTATAAGAATATCTTAAAAGTAAATGATTATGATGGTTAATCTTAGTTGTCAACTTGATTACCATGGAAACAAATCCCTGGGTACGTCTGAAGGAGATTGTCTAGATTAAGTTAATTGATATGGGCAAACTCACCCTAAAAGTGGGCAGCAGCACTTCACAGTCTGAGGTAGTAGGCTACATATAAAGAAGAAAGCTAGTTGAGCATAAGCATCCATCATTCTCAGCTTCCTGACTGCTGATGTAATGTGGCCAGTTGGACCTGCCTGCCATGATGGACTATGTCATCTTGAACTGTGAACCAGAGAAGCCTTTCCTTCCTCAAGATGTTATTGGTGATGTGTACCAGGTTTTTTCTTTTGAGCCACCAACCAGCTCCCAAATCAGGACACAGAGACTTATTATTAGTTTTATTTATTTATTTATTTATTTATTTATTTATTTATTTATTTGAGACAGGGTTTCTGAATGCTCAGCTTAGCTAAGGCACATTTCTGGCTAGTTCATTTAACTTTAATTAACCTGTTTATTTTTATCTACCTTTTGCCTCAGGGCTTATTCTTACTTCTGTCTGTCTTACTTTCTCTGCTTCTCTATGTCTGTCTGTCTGTCATCTGCCTGCATTCTGGCCCCAGGTGTCTCCCTCGCTCTTTCCTCCTCCTCCTTCTCTCATTTCTCTTGTTTTCTCTCAAGCCTGGATTTCTCCTCCTATTTATTCTCTCTGCCTACCAGCCCCACCTATCCTTTCTCCTGCCTAACTGTTGGCCATTCAGCTTTTTATTAGACCAATCAGGTGCCTTAGGCAGACAAGGTGAAACAGATGAAACAGATCTTTACATAATTAAATACATATCCTTACATTGTTAAATAAATTCAGCATAAACAAAAGTAACACACCCTTACATAGTTAAAGTAATAACCTGCAGCATAAACAAATGTAACACATCTTTGCCCAGTCAAAATAATATTCCACAACAGTGATGTATTTTGTTTCAGTAACAAGGCAAGTAATTAAATGATGATACCTGAAAAAGATTCCCTATTTATCCTAATTGTTTCATTTGCCACATTAACTATAGTTTACGACTACACAGTTCTTTTAGTAGAGCTCCCAGATTACTCGGGATTAGGTGTATTCAATTCTGTATCATCTTTAATGGGTTTCAGTCAAAGGATGGGAGAGTCCTTCAAATTATGGCTTGAGGTTTCAGAGTTGGACATTTTCAGATATTGTTTGCTTCTCTTTATTGATTCTGCTGCAGTTGAAGAGATACAGGTAGCTATTAGGGGTTCTTAAATAACAAGGAAGAATTAAATGAAACTCTCTGGTCATTCACACAAATCTTAAGGTGTTTGTCAAAGTACATAAACCATACACAAACGTGCCTAAATTAGCTAATCCAGAACATTTTGATCCTCAAGTGAAAGACAACAAACTCATTTTCATTTCCTCGTCCACTAAAACACGTAAATGCGTTCATCACTTTTTGCATTGCTGTGACCAAAACCTGAAAAGAAACAACTCAAGAAAGGAAGAGTTTGTTTTCACTCACAGTGGTATTCTGGTGGGGTGGGCATGGCTGTGGAAGGGGCTGTCAGTTCTGTGACGGTAACACAGGAGAGGGCTGGTCACAGTGCATCTGCAGTCAGGAAGCAGAGAGAAGCGAATGCTGGTTCTCAGCTGGCTTTCTCCTTTTCCCCTTTTTATCCAGTCTCGGAGCCCAGACAGTGAGATCTTGCCATCCACATTCAGGGTGGGTCTTAACCCTCAGTTAGTCTTCTTTGGAAACATCCTATAGGCAAATCCAAAGGTGTGTCTCATAAGCAATTCCAAGTTTGGTCAGATTAATAATGAAGACTCAATGGGCTTCCCTCGGCATTTTATGTACACTTTCAGGAGGCTCTCGGCTCCTCTGAAGGCATCTGTGGCTCCTCAGTGTTTCCTCACACGGGGTGAACCTGTATACCTTGTCCTTATTTTCCACCAGGAATTAAAATTGTGGGTTTCTAAATGTAGAGTATTTAAAAAAAATACTGAGTTATTTTGTTCTCTAGGGAAACGGCAAGCCCCCTGAGAATTATAGTAAATGTCCCAAAAACACGGGAAGTTTGAGAGGCTGGGTGCTGTCCTGGGTCCTGAAAATGATTGATGCGAGGTCAAGAGGTGCTGTCCAAGGTTCCAACTGTCTTAGACCAGTGTTCTCCAAGTGTGGTCTCCGCACCACCTGTGTTGAAATCAACGGAGTATGCAAACTTAAAAAGCAGATTCTGGGACAACTCAGAGCCACTGGGTCAGAGTCTTTTATGCATTTTAAAGATTTTTCTAAGAAGACGCTTATGTCTAATGTTATAATAATGTCTACCATATGCCAGTATCACTTTGTTAAGGACTGGAAATCATTTAATTCCATCTTGACTCACTGATCACTGAAAATGCACTGATATCTTTAATATTACTTATACTAATAATAGTGGAGAGTTATCATATTCCTGACAAAGACATTAACCAAATTTGTTCCACATGATTTCTGTCACAATTTGGCACCAAACAAATATAAAAATATAAGCCCATTAAGGATTCTCAGCAAAGCCAAACCTTTTCTGAGGTCAACTTCTTTGAGCCTTCAGCAAGTATCTCCTGCCCATCCATAGTAGTAACAAAACTATTATAACAACCAACATATTATAATCAGTCAACCCATGCCATTGATCCATATCAGAGCAATGATAATAGTAGTCAAAACAATTATTAAATGCTTCTCCATGCCCAGCACTATCCAAACCTCTTCATGTGATGTATATTTAATCCTTACAGTTCTGTCTTTGTGGTCCCAAAAGAAGGAAAACTTGTAGACTGTATTACTCAAGATGTTGGTATTGAGCTACAGAACTCCCCAGATAATGCATACTAAAAAGCTAATATCCTTGTGTGGTTTGTATACAAAGATGAAGAAGAATAAAAGAACTGGAGTTGCACATTGTTGATTATTTGCTGGGCTTCTAACAAATGAATTGTTTACAAATAAATTTTATCCCCCACTTTAAGAGGTTCTCAGAAGTACTGAAATATCATAAGATGAACATACTTAGAGAAAGCATGTGATCTAATAAGTTGTGAAATACCTGTACACCTGTGAGGACATCACCACAACCAAGCAAGATAATGAACATACCCATTGCCTCCAAGCTCACCTCTGTAGCCCTCTCCACACTTTCCAGGCAATTCTCCTCGGACAACCACTGATCTTTCTGATGCCACAGATTTGCATTTCCTAGAACTTTATGTAAATAGAACTATACACCATATACCTCTATCTGTTGTGTCATACCCATAACTTTTCTGTTTGTTTTGTTGTTGTTTTGGTTTGGTTTGGTTTGGTTTTTTGTTTGTTTTGTTTTGAGACAGGGTCTCTCTATGTAGTCATGGCTGTCCTAGATCCCACCATGTAGACTAGGTTTGCCTCAGACTCACAGAGATCCTCCTGTCTCTGCCTCCCAAGTGCTAGGATTAAAGGTATGCACCACCACACCCAGCCCCCATGACTATTTTGAGAGTCATCCAGACTATTGCATGTTTTTACTTCTTAGATAGTATTACAATTATGCCCATGTTATAGTTTAGAAAATTATGAAAAAAGCAACTACTCTAAGGTTGCATGGTAGTGGATCAGATTCCAGTGTATGACTGCCCACACACACACACACACACACACACACACACACACACACACACACACTTTCCTGCCAATAAGTCTGTCTTGTTTTATTGTAGTTGAGAAATAATATGGATAAATTTTCAAAATGAATTATGACTCCCCTCAAATGACTAGAATATAATAGTCCTTCCAAACTGGATGAAAATGAAGGAGATGTCTACTGTTCTATCCACCTAACCCTCCACTACTGTATTTATCAGCACCACTCCCAAACTTTTGGCTTCCCATTACTAAGTCCTTACCCCCAAGAAGAACCTCAGAACCAGTTTACAAACCGGTCTTATTTTGCCAACTTTCACAATTTTTCTTCAGTACTGGTATATCCTAAGTTTCACACATGTAAAAGGTGTCATTTACCTCCAATGCCTTGGGCTGCCAGAACATAAGAGATACCCATAGAGGGGCCTAATCTCTAGCCAGACTCTGCTCCTAAAAGCCAAAAGGCAAATGTGTAGGGCAAATGATGAAAGAGGGCAGATTAACGGTAGGAAGCAGAGGCATCCAAAGACTGTGACAGCCTCTTAAGCTGGGTCATTTATGTGACCTGCCACAATGAATAAGCTGTTACTTAGGAGCAGAATGAGTACCTAGAAAGTGTGGACCAATAGACAGGTGGCCTAATCTTGCTGGAACTATTGTTCATTGCTTATCTCTGGTACACATGACTCTTGAAATCAAAAACCTTAATACACTGTGGGTTTTTCATGATCTTGGCCAATCAGGTGATCAGCCAATCATGTAAAGGAAGAAGAAGCAAGACTTGTAGGGCTGGAGCCCAGATTATACTGAGCCTGGTTCTGTGCTGGCCTCCCCTACTAGGTACAGATTCTGCAGCTGGAGAGTCTGTGGACTGGCTTGTGCTGCAATTGGGATGGAGCTCTATTCCAACTCAGAACTTAAGATTGCGTCCTCACCCATCCATTCCAGCTTCTTGTACATGAACCTACACTTCCAAGATCCCACACGAAGCCATGCCTTCCCCCCTGAAAAGACTGGCCCTCTCTGTGTGCCCTTGTAAATAACCACATTAAGGCATTTCATGCTCTTTTATTTCTTCCACGTTGGACTGAGAGTACACTTCACTGTAAACATCTCTGGGCAACTTGTTTAAACTCATGGCACTTTTTTGAACTGTAAAATGAGGGTAGGAACTTATGCCACAAAGCGTCATGCCCTGGTGCTGGCAAAGCACTTAAAAGAGTGTCTTGCACATAGCAAATGTTCAGATAATAGGAACCACTGTCATTCTTGTACCCACACAAGCATGCAAGTACGTGATAGTATTTACAATTAACTTCATGCATTTATATATTCCTTATTAGAAATGTAAATTTCATCTTTCTCACACACAAACATATATATAAATATGTGCTCTGTGTGTGTGTGTGTGTGTGTGTGTGTGTGTGTGTGTGTGAATCTTCATCAGGATGTTTCAACATTAACATATTTCCACAACTAAGAGCAGTTCACTAGAGCTGAAGATCTAGGCTCACATCCTCACTGCAGGCGAAGGACCATTAGCTCCTGGGCTGCAAAACTGAGACCATCATAGCAGCACTTCCTTTGTGGGAATGTGGCACATGCACAGTGATGCATGAGCAGCTCTTAAAAACTGTGTGCACCCTCTCATCAACCCTCCACATTTATCTTCCCTGCTTACCAAGGCTTCCCTGCTTATTTCGCTTCAAGAGCCAGGGCAAGCATGTGAATGTCAACGGTAACTTGATATGCCGACACCTGTCCCCAGCACAGCACATTCCTGTGTTTCACGTGTGACACAGAAACCTTGAGAGGCTCCCAGTTTGCTGAAGTCCTGGAGCAGCCATAGTGAGCCAGGATCCTGCACCTTCAAGGACCATTTTAAGGTCAGTCCTTTGCTCTGCATCAGGATGTAGCTGGAGACAATAGGCATTAAATAGGGGGTGCCTGGAGGCCAAAGGCAAACAAAAAAAAAAAAAAAAAAAGCCATAGCTGAGATTGTCAAGCTAGGTCAAGTTGTTGTTGTTGTTGTTGTTGTTGCACAGATGACAAAATAGAAGACCCAGTTGGTTGCCACACTCTCCGGAACAGATTCTGGCATCTTCCTGATTCTTGTGGTTATAGTTTTATGATATGACCCTCAAAGAAAGGTGTGTTTGGGTTTGGGTATTTTTTTTTTTTTTGGTTTTTCAAGACAGGGTTTCTCTGTGTAGCTTTGCGCCTTTCCTGGAACTCACTTGGTAGCCCAGGCTGGCCTTGAACTCACAGAGATCCACCTGGCTCTGCCTCCCGAGTGCTGGGATTAAAGGCGTGTGCCACCACCGCCCGGCAGGTTTGGGTATTTTATATTAAAAATATTGTCATTTTTATTTATTCTACTTGTTTTCTTCGCTTAACAGTATATCTCAAAAATCTGTGTGTGTGTCTGTTTATGTATCTCTTTTGCCTGCTGTACCTAAAGATTTTTCATAGCTGAATTCATTTACCCATTCTCTTATTGTCATACACCCTAATTTTTTCTTTCTTTTTCATTTTTTTAAGTTGGTACTATTTTTGTGTGCATTGTCAGATGAACCTATATAGCACTTAAGCACCCAAGAAATACTGGCAAAGAGCATGATGCTCTCTTCAGGAACCAGGCTCAGGCAGAAGATGGAGGCTAGACTCCATTGTCACTTAGGGGTTTGGTTCTGAACTGCAGCCAAGAACTTTTTATCATCTCAAAACATCCTTTACTTCAACTGTGAGTGGTAATGGGACTGGAGGATTGAGGATCCAGGACACTAAGCTGAAGAGGAGAAGGTGGCTCACACCAGCCTGTCTGCTTTAGGAACACAGTAGCTCCTGGAGTTTAGAGAAAGCCAGTCTTTCCCTCCTTGCCCCTATGCTCTCTGACACACACACACACACACACACACACACACACACACACATGCACCATGCTGAGTACAAAGATGAGGCTTTCTCTGTGTTCAGGGATATGCTGTATGTTAAGTCTCCAGCCCCAAAGGAGAGGATAATGATCCCCAGGAAGACAGGCTACAGAGGGGAAGATGTGTGCTCTTTTTCTTTGAACCATCAAAAGCCAGCCTGCCTCATCATGGTCCACAAAAGTCTCCCTACACCCTGAGGCATTGTTTAATGCTGAGGGATCTCTGGGGCTTTGAAGCCCCAACTGTTCTCTGAAACAGCTACACAATTGTGATCCTTTCTAATGAGGAGACATTAATTTTACTCTCTTTCCCAAGACTCTCTCCATGTCCAGCCCTCTAGCAAACTCTACTAAGTCCTCTCATAAGCTATATTCACAAGTACCTCCTGGAGCTAGAGTCTCCTGGCTGAGAAGACAGACTATGGAATTGAATTGCTGGGGAATGGTGAGAACATCCTATTATATGATATTTTGTTTGTGTTCTGACAAATAAGGCTTGCCTGGAGGTCAGAGGGCAGAGATAGCCACTAGTTAACCATAGAGGCCAGGCAGTGGTGGCACACACCTTTAATCCCAGTACTTGGGAAGAGGAAGCAGGAAGATCAGGAGTTCAAGGCCACCCTGGGCTACACGAGATTGAACCAGTCTAAAAGAAAAACAGAGTGGGATGGTGGTGGCTCACACCTTTGATCCCAACACTTGGGTTCTCCTGCCTTTAGTCCCAGCACTAGGGAGGTGGAGACAGAAATATAACGTGGATGGAGACGGGATCTCGATCCCTCTTTTGGTCTGAGGATCTGGAGAGGTAAGAAGTGATTGTGGCTGCCCCTTTGCTTCTCTGATCTTTCAACTTTACCCCATATCTGACTCTGGGTTTTTATTTAATATGACTAATTAGATTTGCCCTCTCAACATCCTGCTGGAACTTTTAGAAGCACACAGACCTCTCTGATCCTCAGCTATCCCCAGAAGTGGTACAGACTGCTTGTGGATGGATCTAAGGACCGTGCCACATCAGGCTAAGTGGGGGAGCAGGCAATGGAGAGGGGAGTGACTTTAATACATCCTCCAGAACTCACATTGAAACCTGATTGCCACTATGACTGCATTCAAAGCTTAGGCCCTTGAAAAGGCAGTTGAGTCATAAGAGCCCTTCCCTTAGGATAGAGTAATGCCATTATCTCAAGAGTGGGTGAGTTTCCCATGTGTGGGTTCTTGATTTAAATAGGAGGGTAGGTGAGTTCTGTTGATTTCCTTTCTCCCATCTTGCACATGCCCAGTCGCCCTTCTGCTATGTTAAGAAGCAATGTGTGATCCCACTCCAGGCGCTAGGGCCCTGTTCCTAGACTCATTAGCCATGAGTCAAACTGTTGCTTCTAAAGTACCCAGTCTGTCTTGCTCTGTTACAGCAGCAGAAAACGTATAAGAGGAGCCTGGGTGATCAGAGACACCATCCAAAAAGGGAAGACGGTGTGTGATTTCTTGACTTTGATTGCAAGTTCTTTCTATCTAGGTCCAAAAGGAAGGATTTCTCTATCTCTCTTTTCTCCAGATCTGAGTAAAGATTCTTTAGAAAAGGAAATAGGTGAGCTATAAGGTCCATGTGATCTCATGTCTAGACATGTCTCCAACCCACTCAGCTTCTGGCCCAAAAGCCTTTTCATAGTTCGATTACCACCACATGCTCAGATGCAACCCAGTGCAGGTTCACAGCTAAGGCAGGATGCTAAGCAGAATCCACACTGGAAATGTTTCTTCTTTCCAAGATCCAACATAGTACTAGGCAGAAGTCACACTAGATAGATGAGCTACAAGACAGTAGGAAAATGTTTTTGAAAAAGAAATGCAAGCATTGCAGAACATGCAGAAGGACATGGGACGTTCAGAACTGAAGTTCTACTTTCACCTCCCAAGTAATCATGTTATGAATTATGCATTCGTTGTGATATGGATATGAATTATAATATGCATAAGAACACCAAAATGAGCTCTGCCCTACATTGTCTTAGAGTCTGAATCTAGACCAGTGGTTCTCCCCCTGTGGGTCATGACCCCTTTAGGGGTTGAATATCAGATATCCTATATATCAGACATTTACATTGCAATTTCTAATAGTAGCAAAATTACAGTTATGAAGTGTGGGGGGCTCAGTTTCAGCTCAGTTTCAGGTCCTGAGTCAGGGAAGGGGCTCTGGCACAAGGAAAACTTCAGACCACCAAGTGGATTGCACTCAAGTGGCCCCGAATAGCTTGAGCTGTCTTTATTGACACTTAAACCGAGTTTTTCTTACCAGGGTTACATGAACAGCTTTATTATTGCCTTCTATTTCTGACTTTAAGAAATACATCACAATTTAAGGAATAATTGTGATCATTATGAAAGCCCTCATTGTCCCCCTTCATGCTTCCCCAAATACACCTTCCCACCCCCTACATAACCTTATTCTAGACACAGAGTTCAGCATTCTTGCAGCTTAACTGAATATCAAGCCAGACACATCCTGCTCTCACAGCACTTAGGTCAACTGGCAGCTACTGTGGTTACAAAGTTAAAAAGTAATCCTGTATAGCTCAACCAGTTCACACAGACCACAGATTATCATCTGCTTACCCCACCGTCTACCTTTTCTTCCTTATTAACAGAACCCTGCCTCTAGCTGGGAGTCGAATTTTGGAAAAGAACTACATTTCCCAGACTCCTTAGAGTCTTGCTGGGAGGCACAACCACGAAAGCTCCTTCCTCCCTTCCTTTTCACCCCCCTCATCCTGCCTCCTGGGAACAAGGGGGCCTCCGGTAACAATAGCAGTCTCCCACTAGGGCATCCACGCAGACGTATAAAAGGAGTTTGAATCTTGATGGCACAGAACGTGGTGGGCCGACCCTCAGCCTTCCTTGATGTGAGACTGTAAAGCCCTTGTGTGGAGAAACCACCACCATTTTAAGATTCCTGCGATGTGCAGCATGCCTCATTCCTGACTGCCCAGCCTCTCTCCTTCCCAAGGTTTCAAAGTCATTAGGAAGAAAGCTCCTTGAATCCCATTTGCTTTTGGTCTATTTGAGAACTGAGCAGAGGAATTCAAGTCTAAACTACCTTCACTTTAGAACATTCTCATGACTCGGTGATGGTGACTGGCACAAATTAACCTCGGACTCTCTGAAACATTTGGGGCCAAAGCACCCAACAGCCTCTATCAAAGCGGTTCATCGGCACAGCCTAGGCACTCTATGTTCCTGTCAAAAGAAAACATATTCGTCTACAAAGGAAGATCCTCAATGAACAAGCAGGCGCTGTTACATCTTCGTTGGTGGTCGTGTTCAATCCAAGTTCCGAGCTGAACTCCAAACGGCAGCTTCCTTTGAACCTAGGCCAGCCACATTAGCGGTCTCAGAGGAGTGGTCAAATGTTCACAGCTGACTTGTGATCCAAGCCGCTAAGCCTCCAGCCCAGGTTTCTCCCATGGAGGGAATCCAGCTGGCCCTGGTCTTGGTAAACCATTTGCAGTCCCGCCCTCTCCATGCTGTCTTGTGAGGGGAACCTTTGTCCAGGAGTAACGGTGCTCCAGCCTGAGGGACCCAAGAATCACCAGGGATGTTGCAGGGGTGCATATTTAAACACAAATTATTACAGTTTCCGATTCAGCAGATTGGGGGCAGAACCCAAACATTTGCAGCATTTTTAAATCCTCAAGAGGAACTGGTATTGCCAGTCCAAGGAGCACGCTGGGAGAGCCATTGTCCTATGAGAAGGAGCATTTCTCCTTCTTTCTGACCTTTGGGGAATGTCCTAGACCTGGTGGTGGTCTCTGCCTGGCTGCCCTGAGAATCCACACCCAGGTCCCCCCCCCCCTGCTTCCCAGATTCAGCATTCCCCTTCACAGTGTTCTTCCCCACTGTCCCCCTGAACCAGGTACTATACAGGCGTGTACCCCGCTGAGGTACCCCTTATGGAGTCCGCATGGCACCAGGGTGGAATTAAATAACTCACTTCTCCTCCATGCCTGAATATATTAAAACATGTTGTTTTTATAATAATTTTTATAAAAGAACACATGAAAAATGTTAAGGGGAACAGACACTTTGGGAAAGTTGTTGAACACATGCTATGTTCTAAACCCTGTAGTAAATGTTTCCTTGAATTATTGTCACCAAATCCAAAATGTAAAGCAAGCTCAGAGGTCATTTGCCCAGTGTGATACAACTAGTCAATGACAGATTCAGTTCTAGCCTACCCCAGTCCATAGCCTGGCCATCTAACTCTCCAGTCACATCGCTGTTTGAAAATGCTACTAATCTGGGGCTGAAATTAGTAGATAAAGTACAAGTGCTTACTGGGCAAGCTGTGGCCATGCACACACATGTGCACACACACACACACACACACACACACACACACACACACACAAATAAACAAAAATTTAAAAGACAATACTATTAATTTTTAAATGAGGGTCCTTACTCTTTCAATGCCAAGCACAGATTTGCGCGCAGAGTCTAAGAGATGTGCAGTTCACCTGTGGTATTAACAGCCATCGGAGGGGCAGCCAGGGACAGCTGTCTGTGAGAGCTTCTTGCAGGGATGATAATCAATAGGAGAGAAGAGAAACACCGTGTTGGGACCTTCTGGCAAAGAGCCTGTGCTCTGGGGAATAGACACGGACTTACACAACTCTCAGGGTTTCTAGATGGCACAGAGGCATCACCAAGGCCAGTCACAACACCCGCCATCTGTTCCCTGAAAGCCTGCCATCCACATGCCGTGTGGCCCCATCGAGGATGTCTTAATGAAGCCACTGAGAAAGACGCATCTGCTATCCACTTTATTGTGTTGTTAGAATGTGAAGAAATGGTTTTCACTGTGACATTTTAGTAGACATACACGGCTATCCTTTGTTCCTGTTCATGCCCTCACTGCCCTCCCCAGCACCCCTCCCCCTCTTGCTGGTCCCCTTTGTCCCCTCAAATAGTTCTGCCTCCCACTTTCATCCACATATATTCCGTTACCCTCTCTTGCTTCTTACTCTTCTCTCTTTAGACCTCCTCCTCCATTCTCATAGCTGTCGTCCTTCACGGCCCCCCCCCCCCCCCCCCCCCCCCCCCCGTCAGCTTTCATGCCTTGCATGCGTAGACACACAGATCTACATTCCACACAGGAGATAAAACATGGAATATTATTTGTCTCTCTGAGTCTGGCTTATTTAACGTGATTTCTAATTCCATCCTGGCTTATTTAACATGATTTCTAATTCCATCCATTTTCCTGTGACTATCATAATGTTGGATTTTTTTCACAGTTGCGTAAAACTCCACCTTGATGTAGATCATATATTTTTATACATCCATCTGTTAATGCTGGTTCCACAGCTTGTCTATTATAAACAGCGCCTCAATAAACATGGATTCTCAAGTATCTCCTGGAGAGTGGTGCAGCTGGGTCAGATGGTAGCTCTATTGAGGAGTCACCACACTTTACTCTGTTTATGGTTTCCTTTGTGATGTAGATGCTTTTTAATTTCATGCAATCCCATTCGTCCTTTCTTGAGATTGCTCCCAATGGTGCTGGAGGCCTTTCCAGAAATCCCTTGTCTGTGCCTAAGTCTTAAAGTGTTTTACTTATGTTTCCTTCCAGCAGGTTTGGAGTTTGAAGCCTTATGTTGAGGTCTTTGATTCGTTTTGAATTGATTTTTGTGCCAGAGGGGAGATGTGACTCCGATTTCATTCTTTTATATGTGGAAACCCAGCACCATATGTTGACAAGAACGTCTTTTTCTCTAATGTCTGATTTTAATAGACAAAGAAACTGAAATTTGGAAATAACTGTCGCCCTACATTTAATACTGAGCAAAACTGTGACGTGTGTCTGTAGGCAAGGTAAGAGTCTCTTGTGAACAGACCTCCAGGGAGAGAATGATGAAGTCTAAGATACAAGAAAGAATAAAGAAGAGAAAGTTAAGTGGTTTTCATGTGAACAAATCTGTGCAAATACTGATGTAAAAAATGATAAACTGAATGTGGAATACACATCTGACACCCCAACACTTGGTGGGTAGGAAGATTGGGAACTCGAGGTCATCCTCAGCTACATAATGTCACTAGCTCCATCGACGATGGCATCAGCAAAGGTGGATTAAACTTCCATCTGCTTCTCCACTGAAGCACAGAGAGGGCAATGTAAACAGCGACTCAGTCTTTGGAGGGGGGGGGGGGACATTCCTGACTGGTCTGCTGCATTATGAAGATGGAGTGTTGAGTATCTTCAAATTGACATTTTCCAAAGTCAGCCAATTTTTTTCATAAATACCACTGCCAGCCCTTCAGGTGACGCCACCTCCCTCCTTGGTGCAGCGGGCACTGATGCCAGCTCTGGTGCCCAACTCGGGCAATCCTTCAGGGCCCATGACTTGCCTCATCATCGTCATCCTCCACCATCTGTCCCCTTATGGAGAGGGTAAAGATCCAGCTCACCCCTGGATGTCTTAGTCACTGTTCTGTTGCTGTGAAGAGACACCATGACCACAGCAACTCTTATAAAGGAAAACATTTAACTGGGGCTGGCTCCATGATCATTTAGTCCATGATCATCATGGCGGCTTGCAGGCAGACATATGACTCTGGAGAAGGAGCTGAGAGTTCTACATCTGAATTCACAGGCAGACAGAACCACTGGGTCTGGCTTGAGCATTTGAGACCCAAAGCCCACTCCCAGTGACACACTTCCGCCAACAAGGCCACACTTCCTAGTAGTGCCACTCCCTGGAGACCAAGCATCCAAATCTATGAGTCTATGGGGGCCGTTCTATTCAAACCACCACACTGTCTGTGTTCCAGGACTGAGCAGCTGGAGTGAGCTGTTCAATGGAGGTGGAAGGGGCTGGACTACAGCAGGTAGTTGGTAGCTCTGCTGTGGTTCTGCTGCTTAGGATGGGAGCTTTCCAATGTGCAACTGAGCAGAATAGATTCGTGAACAAGAGACTAGGGAGTTAGAAGGCGTGAGCTCAACTGGATCAAACAGCAAAACCCTGGAAAATCTTTGAAATAACAGAAATCTGCTGAGCAAACCCCAGACCCATGGAACTGCACTATGTATGACCTAAGAATGGTCACTCAGATGCATAAGCAGAATTCAGATGCATGACCAGTGAAATTTTCATGGGAGGGGGCAGTAGTTGAGACTGCCTTGAACTTGTAATCATCCTCCTGTCCCAGCATCCTGAGTACTGGGATCACAGGCAAGAGCCACCACGGCCAGCTGCTAATAAAGTATTCTTGCCAATAATGTCTAATCATGAGAAAACCACCTGGCATATCCAGCTCTGGGACCTTCTAGAAGGCAGCTGGCCTGAACTCTTCAAGAAAGACAACTTTATTCTTCAAAAAACAATCAAGGTTGGTGAGCTAGTTTACACAAAAGTCACTGAGAAGACTAAATTCAATCCACAAACTTTGATTAGAGCTTGGACATAAAACACACACAAGTATTTAAAAAGCAGGACAACTGGAGTAATGTGAGATTAAAATGCGAATCAGATGCTGTTAAATTGTTGACCTCCTTATTGTGGGCAAGATACTGTGGCTTGTTAATTATTTATACAAACCATCTGCTAAATATTTAAGAGTCAAAGTGTTAAGATTTCTGCCAAAATTTTTTTTTTCAAATGGCTCGGGATAAAAGAAACACAGAGGACAGGCGAAGAAAATGTGGTAACTATGGGTAAATCTCAGAAGGGAGTGTGGCCGCTCATTCCATCCTTCTCCTCTCTCCTTGTTTAGCCTCAGCCCGGATGACTATCACGCAGCACCATGCCCAGCTCATGCCCTTCTTTAAAATCTTCAGCCAGCTGTGGTGGGGCACATCTGGATCGACTACCTTCCCTTTCCCAATCTGAGGTCCTGAAGTCCCCAGAATAGCGGGTCACAGACTTCAGAGGACACACAGTCTAGAAGTTTCTGATCCTGAGGGTTCAGAATTCACATGTCTATTTTGAAGATTTATTACGATATGGAGTGTGTGTGTGTGTGTGTGTATACACGTACGCGCGCGTGCCTTGGAGGCAAGAAGAGGGCAGCAGATCCCCATTGGAGCTTGAATTACAGGCCGTGGTGAGGTGTGGGTGCTGGGAAGGGAGCGCAGATCCTCTTTGAGAACAGCAAGAGCTCTTAGCCACTGAGCTGCCTCTCCAGCCCCTACAGGTCACATTTCCAGCAAGCATCCAGGTAAGCTGGCTAGGGACCACAGTGTGAGAATCACTGCCCAGAGGCTAGAGGCCAAGGAAGGCCACTCACAATTCATACACTCTCCAGGTGTGCTGTGGCCTC
>CABHPQ010160851.1:921-16950 GCA_902168405.1 Peromyscus aztecus | reverse complement strand
TGTGTATACACGTACGCGCGCGTGCCTTGGAGGCAAGAAGAGGGCAGCAGATCCCCATTGGAGCTTGAATTACAGGCCGTGGTGAGGTGTGGGTGCTGGGAAGGGAGCGCAGATCCTCTTTGAGAACAGCAAGAGCTCTTAGCCACTGAGCTGCCTCTCCAGCCCCTACAGGTCACATTTCCAGCAAGCATCCAGGTAAGCTGGCTAGGGACCACAGTGTGAGAATCACTGCCCAGAGGCTAGAGGCCAAGGAAGGCCACTCACAATTCATACACTCTCCAGGTGTGCTGTGGCCTCTAGCCTGTAAGATGTCTGGTCTTCCCCCGCGCACCCCGCTATCCCCCTAGTCTTTGCAATGTGGCAATAATAGCCACTAGGGGGCAGCAAGGCCCTGTAAAAAGTAACGCCTTCGAGGCAAGAAATTTGAATGAACCTCAAGAGCCTTTTACTGAATTCTGATGTTCTGCAAAGGATGGAGATGGTGGAGGCGACAAGGATCAGAAAACAATAATCCTTTCCATTAGGTTAGTGTCCCCATATATCGCCTCACCTGAAATATGCAACAAAACGTCAACACCTCTGGCGGGGGGGGGGGGGGGGCGGCCGGGCGGGTGTTTGCCCTCCTGCCTGACACAGTAACCAGGGCTGTGATTTCTCCGTGGTTAGCTACCCGGAGAATCCCTCCTTCTCTTCGTAACCTGTGAGGCATAGACGCAAGTTTCCCCACTTGCCAGAAAATGAAAGCGAGGTGGGAAGAAATCAGTAACTCCCACCGTTAGAGACCAATGGAGGTAGTCACTCAGGTCAATTTGAACTGAGGTCAATTTGAGCTCAGGTCAAACCCGGGTCCCACCTACTGCTTCCCCAAAATCACTTGTCACCAGGAGGCATGTGTTGAGCAGCGCTTACAAATAGATCTGATACAGTAGTCATTAGTGAACATGTCCCCAGCCCTCAAGTGGTGGCTATTCTAGGAAAAACCAAGAGGGAAGTTCCCTTTCCAAATGCCACCGGGAAAGCCACCAGGCTGTGGGCCAGTTATTATCCCATTTTACAACATGGCCCAGACAGGTTAATCAGGTTGGCTCAGGCCAAAAAACAAGAAGTAATGGACTAGAGATCCATACCTGTGCAAGGTGTCACACCACAGGCACCGGATTCCCAGAATCCAGCCCATGCACCAGGGACAGATCCTGATCCTCCTTCCTGGGTGCCCCCCAAACAGTTCAAGCCAAACAACCGTCTTCCGTATCCAGAGGGCCTAGTACAGTCCCATGGGGGCTCCTCAGCCACCAGTCCATAGTTCAAGGGCTTCCACTAGTGTGGCTGGTCATCTCTGCATGTCCTCCCATCATGATCTCGACGTCCCCCACCTGCAGAATCCCTCCTCTCTCTCTCATCAATTGGATTCCTGGAGCTCAGCCTGCCACCTGGCTGTGGATCTCTGCATCTGCCTCCATCTGTCACTGGACAAAGACTCTATGATGACAGCTAGATTATTCGCTAGACTGGTCACCAGAGTAGACCAGTCCAGGCACCCTCTGGACCACTGAGCAGACCAAGGTGGGTTCCTCCTTGTGGATTCCTGAGAGCCTCCCCAGCACCCTGCCTCTTCCTATTCCCATGATGGAAGGACCTGTCTTACTCAGACTTCTGTGAATGTATGTAGACTTGTAACGTCTAAGGAGAAGGATAAAGAACTACACAATGATGTCCTTTATATTTTATTCAGTTGCTCAGGCACAGAGGTGGGGTGGGAATGCTAACTCAAAGTAGGATTAGGCGTTACTAAAAAGAAATGTGACTGAGATACAAAAGCAAAGGGTGAGTTTTAGTATTTGGATTCATCAGTAAGAGGTCTTTGGAACTATTTCAAATAATCCTGTTACTCCAGAGGACCCTGAACTGGTACCTGGGGCAGGAGGATTCCAAAAGGTGAAGAATATCACATGCTGTTGGAAACTGTAGACGCCAATCGGCAATCATGAGAGAGGAGAAACAGCTTCAAGTCCCTACAAGGGTGGTTCAGTTACCTTCTCCTCAACAGGGAAATGTTAATAAAATATACATGGAAAGCTAGGATCTAGAAATCCCCTCTCCTGACATCAAACCTCTAGAAAAGCCCTCCTACAAGCCAAGAATGAAGATGCTCTAAGCCTTGCTCAGAAAAAGAGGTCGCAGGCCAGAGTGAGGCCAGCAAATCATCCTAGCAAGACCTTCCCACGTTCCTGTGCCTCCTCTACCAGAGTGTGGCCAGAGAGCCTAGCCCGTGCCTGCCCTTCCATGCACCTGCACCTCCTAACCACACCATTAGAGAGGTCTTCCTATGACCTCAGTCTCAGCCAAACCTTCCAGATAATCCCCATCTTCCAAGACTCACCTGGGACTCCTTGTCGACCCTTCCTTTGCAAACTGAATCGTGCCTCTCCCATGCCCCATGGGCACCTTCACCCTAATAGTCCCAATGCTTCCTTTACACATCTCTTGCCTCGGTTTCAGAATCAGTGTCTTATTGTTTCTATATCCTCAGCTCCATAAACACTAGAGAGCTGTACTAAATGTCAGCTGAATGGATGACATGGAGACCCCGCCGGCCGTTTCTCTATTAAGCCTCTTGCTTCAATCTTGCCAACCTGAGCCTGATAGAACATAACCAAAAGATGGCTGTAGAGCCCTTGCAACCTTGTCAGGGTACCATTTGCTGGCCCAGCTGGTGGCAGCTGTTCTGAAAAATGTCTGCACATTAGAGTCATCCAGGGATGCTTTAAAATGCTGATGCTCAGGCCACAACCTGAATTGAAAGCCCTCAGGCCTCCAGGATGAGGACTCAGTGGGAAAGTACTTGCCTAGCAGGTGCAAGTCCCAGGACTCAATCCCCAGCACCGATCATCAATCAATCACCACATAAATGCCCTAATAGGAGTCCGGACATGTTTCAAGCTCCCCAGATGATTCTAATGGGCCACCAAGGTTGAGAAGTGTTGTCTTAGCTGGAGGGAACTTTGGGTTCCCACCACCTTCCAACGTGGAAAGAATTCTCAGTTCAACCTCAAATTCATTTCCTAATCTCTCCAGGTGTGGGCTCCCAAACCTTTTCCTCCAAGCTCCGTGAACATCCACCTGGAAGCCAGCTTAACATTTCAGCCCACCCAAGAAACCATATGTCAAAATATTTAAAAGTTATAAATTAAGTAACAAACTGTTAAGTACAGTATGTCATTTCCTCCTGGCTTGATAAATTTAACGTTTTTAATGTCAAGATTTAAAAACATGCAAAACAATTATTTTCCATGAGCAAAAATTTGCAAAGTAAAGCAACTGATGGATTGCACAGGTCTGGTTGTATGTCTCAGTGAGTTAATGACGTTTGGAGAATAATACAATATCAATAGCGCATAATCAGTTAATATAAATTTATTCTACAAAAATTTCTATCTCTTAGGGCTGAGGAGAGGGCTTCACCAGTGAAATGCTTGCCATATGAGGATGAGAGTCTGGGTTTGTATCTCCAGCCACCAGATAAAAGCCAAACATGGCATCATGAGTCTGTAACCCCAGCAGACACCTGTAGCTCACCAACCAGCCCAGAAGAATAAGTAAGCTCTGGGTTTGGCGAGAAACCCTATCTCAAAAAACAGGTTGGAGACGGTGCTCCATAGATGACTCAACAGTTAAAAGCATGTACTGCTCTTGCAGAGGACCTGGGTTCAGTTGCCAGCACCCACATGGCTTCTCACAACTACTGTCACTCAATTCCAGGGGATCCGATGCCCTTCTCTGGCCTCTGCAGGCACCTGCATGCATGTAGTGGACATATGTGCACTCAGGCGCACACAAGCGCACGCGCGCGCGCGCGCGCGCACGCGCACACACACACACACACACACACACACACACACACACTACATACTGCACACACGTCTTAATATATGGGGGCCTTGGAGGTGGCTTGGTCAGTAAAATATCTGCCACACAAGCATGAGGACCTGAGTTCAGATCTCCAGTGCCCTTGTGAAAAGCCAGTCATGGTTCATACCTGTAATCCTACAGCTAGGGATGGTGAAGACGGGCAGATCCCCAGAGCTCACTGGCCAGCTCACAGCCAATCCGTGAATATAAAGTCTAATGAGAGACCTTGTCTTATATTGGAGAACCATATGGAAGACATCCTGTGTTAATCTCAGGCCTCCACATGCATTCACACACAAGTGCACACATACCTACATGCACATGTCCACACACAAATATGAACACCTACATACATGCACTATATATACACATACACACACAAAAATTACATTTATTGTCCTCCATTTCATTAACTCACTATTTATGGAACTATCATAACATTTTTCAATAATGCCAGATTTGGTCAACTTAAAAGTTGATAAGTTAGTCTTGACTGTAATTGTCAATAAAATTCCTAAAGCCATACTTTGATTGGAAATAAACCATAATTTTACCAATCAATCTCAAATATTTTGTATTCATTCAGAATATATTGGTGTTATCACTAATAAATAGCAAGATGTTTAAGTCTCACTGCAGAAATGACTACTGTTTGCACAGAAACTTTTGGCTTCTCCTAGCACAATGTCTAGAGTGATACACTACTTTAGAAGTGTTCTCTTGGATTTTTCTAGAGCAGGTCATAATAAAGAAAACTCAGCTGGATGGTGGTAGCACCCTAGCATGCAGGAGGCAGAGGCCAGTGGATCTCTGTGAGTTCGAGGCCAGCCTGGTCTACAGAGCTAGTTCCAGGCCAGCCAAGGCTACACAGTGAAACCCTGTCTCGAAAAAAACAAAAGAAGGGAGGAAAGAAGGAAGGGAGGGAGGGAGGAAGGAAGGAAGGAAGGGAGGAAGGAAGGAAGGGAGGAAGGAAGGAAGGAGAGAAAATAAAAAAACAACAACATATACTGGCTTTATTTGTTCATGTTTCTTTTCAATCAAGAGAACCCAATAATCTGGAATAGCCAAGAAAGAATCTCTAGGAAGCAGTTTCCAGGCTGCGTGACTGAGAATCTTTTCCTTCAGGGTCACGCTGCCCACCTTTTAGGGTCATTCACTAACACACCACCAAAGTGTCCTTTAAGAAAGCTGAGCATGCCGGGAAGTGTTTGTATCCGCCATCTTTGCAATGCAAGTTGAGCATGCCCAGATTGTGTGCTTGTCTGCCCTTCTAGACTTTTGAACCAATGATCTATGACTTGGAGCTAAGCATGCCCAAAAGCCTGCCCAACCATCTTTCCTTTCGAAACTGTGATCGTAAACTGAGCATGCTCAGAACTGTACCTGTCCCCAAAGTGCTTTTTTATATGAAAACATACTGACTCCCTGAACAAAATTCCTCTAAGAAGAGCATTGTTTTGGAAACAATTCCCAGGCTCTCCTCGCCTGCAGTGGGTAACACATCTCTCTCCTCTCATTTTTCAGCCATGCCTGATCTGACCTTGCTGTGTTGTGAGCCCGTTGAGCTCAGTTACAACACAAATGTTTTTGTTTGTTGTTAAAATTTACCTGCAGAAGGGGCAGCTCCTTTTCTGCTTAATGATTTTTCTCCAAATTTTACATTTATTTTTAGAATATGCTTGAAAGTCAAATAAAACTTAAAGCAGTTCATAGGAGGTTTCTTTTATTTGTTTATTTTTTCTGTAGTTAAAAAATACTTCAAGATTTGTGAGAGCATTCTCACAAAATATTCCCTATTTGTCTACATGGAACAGTGCTGAGATACTTTTTCATTTTTTTTTTCACAACATTGAGATTGAACCTAGGACCTCACGCAAACGATTCAAACACTTGATGCTGAGCTATATCCCCAGCCTTCTACTGTTTCAGACTCTATTTGGAGAGAAGGGTCTAACATACTTTCACAGGCTGGTCTTGAACTCACGATGTAGCCCAGGCAGTCAGAATTTATTATCCCCCTGCCTCAGCTACCCTAATATCGGGGATCACAGATGTGCACCACCAAGCTTGGCAGCCTTTATGTTTTCCTGAGGGATTTCTCCTTACCATTCTATATTGTTCAAGAGATCACATCTATCATCAGATGCCTTCTGGCCACAGCGAATGGCTCTAATCGGGATAGAAGGAGCTGTGTACATTCTAGGATCTTTTGACCTGGAAAAATAAAAAAAAAAATTAAAAAAAGAAGTCCATTTCAGCTTTTCTCTACAACAGGTGATGTAACCATATGAGTCAAGGTACCCAATATGATACATGATCAACTGTGTGAAACTACTCAGTGCCCACCCAGGAAGACTGCAGACCACTGAATGCATCCTGTATCCTTATTCTTGGTTCCTTCAGACTTCCTTCCTCCTAGCCCCAAGATACCCGGGTTTCCACTTATAGTTTATTTCAACTCCATTTGAGGTAAACTGATCTGACTTCATTTCATGTTGTTTGCAACACAAGAATTCTAACATACACAGATACACACAACCTTTACATTGTTTCAGGGGTTCCTGGGACTTGTGAACTTCTTGAAGGAAAAAAAAACGATATTTTAAAATCTCATGTTCATGTTTGAGCCATCCAGTAGCAAATTTTTTAATCATTTATACAAAGTCCAGAAAATTTTTATTGTTTCTTTCTGTCTTTTTTGCCCCAAGTTGTCCCGGAACTCACTATGTAGATAGAGCAGGCTGGCCTTGAACTCACAGAGATCCACTTGTCTCTGCCTCTTGACTGCTAGAGTTGAAGACAATGGGCACCATATCCAGCTTTTCCTGTTCTCTACAAAGATTCTGCCACAACAGTCATAGAAAGTGCCATTCTCTTTGGCTAGATGTTTTAATTCTAGGAATATTGTATCCATGTTCCTTACCAGGATGCAGGTTTTTGTCTGTTTGTTTGTTTGTTTTTTGTTTTTCCAGACAGGGTTTCTCTGTGTACCCCTGACTGTCCTGTAACTCAATTTGTAGACCAGGCTGGCCTGGAACTCACAGAGATCCTCCTGCCTCTGCCTCCCAAGTGCTGGGTTGATAGATGTGTGCCACCTTGCCCAGCTAGGATGCTGCTTTCTAACAAGCACTATTCCGCTTGCTGATTATTTAACCTCTGTCCTTCCATGGCTGTCGCTTCTGTGTTTTTCTGCGAATTTCTCTCTGAAACGCCCTCTCTAGTTAAAGCTGACTTAAGAGTGGTAATAACTGCTACAGAATTCACAAAACATTTTGCCTTTGAACTCAAAAGCCAATTTCTACAAGCGTCTTTTTCCCACTGAAAGAATTCTGGTGTCACACAAAAATCGTCAATGTTCTGCCATGTTTAGCCAAGAAGAATAAATCATTTAGATGAGACTGTGCTTGAAGGAAACCGTCATGCAGGGCCAGAATCAAGCTCCCACGAGCCAGCAAAGCTCGAAGCCTGGAGCTTTCCCAGTCCGGCCCTCTTCCCACTGGGCTCATTTTGTGGATGGAATTTTCCTCTTGTCTCCCAGACAGGCACCAGCTGTATCTCTTGCTTCCAGGGCCTCAATTTGATAAGAATAATTTTTTTTTTTTACTTTCTCATTGTTTTCATCATTAACCAGATCTGTTTGAAGTAAATCATTCGCAAAGCCCTGAGTAAAACTTTTATGTGGGCGGCACCAAGAACCGCCAAACTCACTTCTCTTCATTTGTCCAGTGTCTGGAGGTCTACGTAGACCATCCCACCCATGATTTTCGGTTTCTCCTAAGCTTCTGAGTTTTATGTCTCTATTTCATCTTTTATAGCAATTCTGACTCATAGCCATTCTCAGCCATAAAAACGATTAATGTAAAATGTGGTTCTATTAAAATTTGCATACATCAAATACACTCTATAAAAAATAAAAAGGAAAATTGTTTTCACATATGTTAGACTTATTTTATATTTTGATACTTAATTTATCCCTTTATAATAAGGGAAAAATATAAATGATAACAAGCATACATTTTAAAAAATAATGACGTTTTAATTTTTAAAAATTAAACATGGTCACATTTAATATTTTTTATTGGCAATAAAGCATGGTAATCCTGGCGTCCTAATTCTGTCTGGTTGCCTAGCAATATATATTAAAAAGGGGGGAGAGTACTAAGAGCAGATCATGGTAGTGCAATGATAGTTAATGAATATACAAATTTTAGTAAGAGCTGACACTTTCATCTTCTAAAGCGTCAATCTGATTACATTTAACATTTTTATCGGCAAGGAATCCTTTCTTTTTAAAGTGCAACAAACCATTTGATCGAGTGCCTTAGGTGTGTCTGGTTGCCTACTTCCATAGGAACGAGTGCCAAGACCTGGCTGGCGCGGCGCATGTCTTACTGCGCATGTCTTACTGCGCATGTCTTACTGTCATTCTAGCACTTGGGAGGCTATGGCAAGAGAAGCTTGAATTCAAGGCCAACCTGGGGGGCTTCGTTTTAACGGGCCCTGAGACCTTAGCACAGCTGACGCCGAGTTGGGGACACCATTCCCACCAAAATGTAACCCAATACCTGCCCAAACAGGCACAAAGACCTAATCCATCAAAGACCCAGTCCGTAGTTTCAGGATCCAGAAAAGTCCCTAAATATATGAACCTTGCTTTTTGGCTTCCACAGTTTTGCTTCTTAAACTGTTCTTGCTAACCGCACTGTGACTACCAGGATGTGGTTTTTAATGCATAAAAGACAAAGAACGGTGAGGCTCGGGGCTGCAGGATTTGGGCAAGTGCCCTGTGCAGTTGCCAACCAGCAATATGGACTTTCTTCTATCTGGCTTTAAGAGTGTCTGCGTGTGTTCTCTGGTGGACTCACCTCAAAACAACATGGTGAGATCTTGTCTCAGGTTTTCCCTACCCCCAAAATAAAGTGGGCGCTGTGCTTCACACCAGTTACATCTAGATGCAAATGCATACAAATGATTAGTACCGTAAATGTTCCTTGGCGTCCGCAAACAGTGGCTGCAAATATCCTGGGGGCCTTCTGGGTATATTCGGGAATTAGAAACTGGTGAGAAGTGAGGACGTGCACACACTTAGGCTTGTCACCAAGGTTCATCTCCTTCGTCAGCTTGCTTGGTTTTTAGAATCACCGTGGAAACGCCTCTCTGGGTGTCTGGATGAGGGTGTTGCTTGAAATAAAAGCCACACACACCATCACAGGCTGGAGTCCGGACTGAGTGAAAAGTGGGGAGAGGAGCTGAGCCCTCATCTCTCTCTGCTCTCTAAGGATGTGGTGTGACCAGTCCCCTCACACTCCAGCCTCCATGCCTTCCCCACAGTGAGGGACTGTGTCTCCTTGACCTGCACAGGAAGACCTTGTCCTTAAGCTGCTTCCTGCTGTGTATTTTAGCCACGGCGCTGAGAAAAGTAACTAATCCAGGACTTCTGTACAGTTGGCAAGAAGCTAAAGAATTGCACACACCTGGGAGAGATGTTTCCCCAGTTCACAGGTTTGAATCCGGAATGCCTCCGGTCCCAGATCCCTGGTTTTAGTGCCTGTTCTACACACAGTGGGGCTGTTTGAGGTCCGTATTTTTGGTGTTTGTTCCCCACACAGTGGGGCTGTTTTCGGTCCTCATTTTGAGTTCTTGCTCCCCACACAGAGGCACCTTTAGGAGATGAGGCCATGCTGATGCAAGTAGGCCCCTAAGGTCGGGCCTCTGTAGACTATACCACCCCTTCTTCCTAATCCTGCAGGGAAGTTTTTCTCCTGTCCCTCTGGCCACGCCTTCCCTGCCACCTCTTCCTCTGGTCACGCCTTCCCTGCCATGATGGACTGACATTTCTCTGGAACCATAAACCGCAATCAATCCTTTCTCCCTTAATCTGCTTCTGTCTAGCATGTTGTCATGGCAACAAGGAGAGTAACTAACGCCTTCTGTTTGCTTTTGTTTTTGTCGATTCCCCCACCTCAGCGCTCTGTCACGGCTACACTCCTTGCATTTAGTCTCAATGACATTCTGATACCTGTGGCTTCACAGTCCATTAAGACTTCCTGACGCAGAGCACAGCCACTCTCCACTGGGACACAGCACTGGGAACAAATGGAGATCCCACCAATGGAGCCTGAATAGTGCTCGCCTGTGAAGGTTTGGAGTTGCAGGTCACATCATGTCATTGCTAAGAGTCACAGCTGCATCCTGCCTCTCCAACAGTTACAAATATGTGGAGTTCCTGAGAGCCACCGTGCCCTGTCACTGACCCTGCTCCAGGATGAGAATGTATTTGCCTGACAGCCCTTTGCCGGACCACAATCTTCCATGGCCTCATACAGCACCCAGCAGCCATGCTTCTTCTGAACACCCCACTCTCCACCAGAGTCTTTTGGCCCTGGAGACCCTGCTAAAAGATTATTCACTCTCTGGCATCATTCAAGATGATGCCTTGTGCCAAGGCTTTGCTCTGGTATTTCTGTCTATCAGAACAAAACTAAAAAACAAAAATCACACGCAGAGACTAACAACAGACAGGCTGATGTGAGCCTCTCTGTTGTTATTTTAATATTTGGGAGGAATATAACAGATTATTAAGAACTGATGCCCCCTGGATGGGTTGGGTTACTCATCCTACTTGAACCTCAATTTTCTTTTCCGTAGAATGTGGCCATGGGCCATATAGTCAGGGACATGCATAAGCTACCCAGCACTCGGGACCTGCTCCTTAGCTGTTTCCTTTAGCATTTGCTTAACATTTGATTACATATTTAAGAACAACATTTTTAACAATATTTTTACATATTTTTTACATATTACATACATTTTTACATATTTAACAACAACAATATTTAAGAACCACACTGATAAAAAAAATGTTATACGTTTTTCTTTAGGCATAGGACACAATATTTTCATAGATAATTTTCCAAACCATGTTATTGGTAGAAGGAGAGAACACAGTAAAGGTCTCAAATTTGCACAATAAAGTAAATAATTTGTAACTAGCATCAGGGCAAACTGGTCAGACAAGGCCTAACTGTTCTGTTTTGTTTTGCTTTGTTTGGAGGTTTTGGGGGGTTTGTTTTTGTTTTTGTTTTGTTTTAGGGGGTGTTAGTTAAAACCTTCCTTTTTGTTTAGACAGAAAAGGGGAAATGCTGTGGGATAATGCTTTTGTACACTGGTTTAATAAAACGCTGATGGGCCAGTAGCCAGGCAGGAAGTATAGGCAGGGCAAGCAGACTAGGAGAATTCTGGGAAGAGGAAGGGCTGAGTCAGGAGTCTCCAGCCAGACACAGAGGAAGCAAGATGACAAGGCAGAACTGAGAAAAGGTACCAAGCTACATGGCCAAACATAGATAAGAATTATGGGTTAATATAAGTGTAAGAGCTAGTCAGTAATAAGCCTGAGCTAATGGCCGAGCAGTTATAATTAATATAAGCTTCTGAGTGATTATTTTATAAGCAGCTGTGGGACTGCAGGCCGGGTGGGACCGGAGAGAAACTTTCTGACTACAGGGGGTGTTTTGTTTTGGGATGTGTGTGTGTGTGTGTGTGTCCTACCTCCACTCCTCCCAGTCCCCCACCTCCCTTTCCCCTAGATCCACTCCTCCTCTGTTTCTCTTAAAAAAAGGAAGGAAGGAAAAGAGCAGGCCTCCCAGGGATATCAACTGAACACAGTATAATAAATTACAATAAGGCTAGGCACAAACCTTCATATCAGGGCTGGATGAGGCCACCCAGTAGGAGGAAAAGAGTCCCAAGCACAGGCAAAAGAGTCAGAGACACCCCCCACTCCCACTATTAGGGGCCCCACAAGAACACCAAGCTATACAACCGTAACATATAGGCAGAGGACCTAGCTCAGACCCATACAGGCTCCATGATTGTCGTGTCAGTCTCTGTGAGCTCTTATGAACCTTGCTTAGCTGATTCTGTGAGTCCTGTTCTCATAGTGTCCTCGACCCCTCTGGCTCCTAGAATCCTTCCTTCTCATCTTCTGCAGGTTCCCCTAACTTCTATGTCTAGCTTTTTAACACACCTTGTGCCTCTCAAAGACACTAGGCTCCAAACAGGATCAACAGTTCATACAAATGTTTGACCTCTTTCTTTTGCTCACCATCTACTTTCTCATATGTCTGTCCTTGGACCGTGTGCTGTCAAACAACTGGTTTGACGTGATGACATCACCCTATTTGTTATTCTGTAGAGACAGATTCTCCCCAGCCCTGGGACACATGGGCTTATGGGCAAAGAGAACATGGCTCCATTTTCTTCATGGCAAGTTGAAGTTGGATGATTCATTCGAGGTGTTTTGATATTGCAGACCTGTAGAATATGCTCTCTGAGACTTCAGGGTAGGTCTGGGTAAGACAAAAGCCAGCCAAACCAAACCTAGATTGAAGGCCCTAGAGACAGGAATTTAGTAACCAAAAGCACATGGCTCTGATGCAAAGTCAGGTGCTTCTGACTGTTTGTGGGTGCTGATGTGATCTGGGCTAATCCCAGGGTGATGGGAAACTACTGTATAGAACAAGGGTGTAAGAGAAACCAGGTCCCAGGCAGGGAAAGGGCTGGCAGTCTGGTCCTGCTCAAGTGCCACTTAGTAGAGGACATCCAGATATTGATGGATCCTTTGGAAGTGCCAGTAACTTTGGTTTCTGTGTTAGTTAGTTAGTTAGTTAGTTAGTTAGTTAGTTAGTTAGTGTTTCTGTTGCTGTGAAGAGACACTATAACCATGGCAACTCTTAGAAAGAAAACATTTAATTGGGCTGGCTCGCTTACAGTTCAGAGTTTCAGTCCATTATCATCATGGCGGGGAGCATGGCAGTATGTAGGCAGACATGGCGCTGGAGAAGGAGCTGAGAGTTCTACATCCGGATCTACAGGCAACAGTCTGACTCACTGGATGTGGCTTGAGCATATACGGGACCTTAAAGCCCACCTCCACAGTGACACACATCCTCCAGCAAGGCCACACTACTCCCACAAAGCCACACCTCTCAGTTGTGCCACTCTCCCGGGGGGCCATTTTCTTTCAAATCACCACAGTTCCTATACATCAAATGTGGCATCATTTTGCATACATAGCATGCTAGAGACCAGCCCCTAGCCTTGAGCTAGGCCTTGCCTGAGTTTGCCACTGTCAAGGTTATAACGGTTTTCAACCAAGGATGCACCTCTAAGTCTGGGGGATAGTTGCGCAGTGGGATTACAGAAGGCAGCCATCAATTTTCCGGTCTTTGGCTCACACTGTGAGGTCAAAGGGGTCTTTTGTTTGATATTTCCTGCAGAAAGGACACTCAGTAAGACTGGCTTCCTAGTGCTCTGATTTGTAAGCACTGGACAACCAGAAGCATTATCCCTGACAGCTTCCCATGTTTGCCCAATTGTGGGAGGACACTCTGGTCACATGCCCTTGTTAGCCACCAACAGCCTATCTTCTTCAGCTCGTCTGTCTCCTTCCCTTTGTCCCACTTAACATTTATCCATCCCAGGTCCTCCAAATATCACACATGCTCGCCGTTCAACTTTCATGCCATGCCTTTGGAGAAAAGAACTCACTCCATTTCTCCTTAAAGCACGTATTTTTTTAAAGACCTGAGGACAACTTACCACCATTTCCTACTGAATTGCTTTTCTTGTAGACTGTTTTTAATAGTTACCGGGTCCCAAGAGAAAATGCCGTGGATAAATTTACCTTCCATGCAAATGCAATCTCCCATATTTATCCCATGGGAATGTGAACACAAGGGTAATAATATCACCTCCTGCCTGTTGTCCTTCTTGAGTCTTGCCTTGTAAATCTTCCCCAAGCCCACACCCACCAGTCTAAATTAGCAGAGAGCACACTCCCCTTGTCTGTGAGTGGTAAGGATTGGGAGGTGTGG
Source organism: Peromyscus aztecus (assembly GCA_902168405.1). Classification (NCBI taxonomy): domain Eukaryota; kingdom Metazoa; phylum Chordata; class Mammalia; order Rodentia; family Cricetidae; genus Peromyscus; species Peromyscus aztecus. Next base: position 3,166 of record CABHPQ010160851.1, on the reverse strand, counting down.
CCTAGTTGGAGGAGTGTCACTCAAGGCAAGCAGGCTTGGAGGTTTCAAAAGGCCAGCTATTGCCTCTCTCTCTCTCTCTCTCTCTCTCTCTCTCTCTCTCTCTCTCTCTCTCTCTCTCTCTCCTTCTCTCCCTCATGGTTGTTGTCTCAACATGTAAGCTCTCAGCTACAGCTCAAGCAATACTCCTGCCTGCCTGCTGCCATGCTCCCCACCATGAGGGTCCCGGACTCTTGGGATTCTCACCCTCTGAAACTGTAAGCAAGCCCCCAATAAACTTCTTCCAGAAGTTGCCTTTGGTCATGGTGTTTATTTCACAGTGATAGAAAAGTAACCAAGACACACAATATTTACATCGAACAGTATGAAGCCGCAAGAAATTCCTGTTTAAAGTGGTCCTTCCATTTCACTAGAACCAAGTCAGTCTCGGGGGTTCTTCCTGCTCAGACTTCATTTCCCGGAGTCACTCTCACGGGACAAAAGCTGCAGCCTTGTACCTGGAAATGGGAAGAAACAGACCAAGGAAATCGTTCAACTGTGGTGAAAGGAAGCTGTCCCAGATTCAGGTAAGAAAAAGGCCTGGCCTGCGGTGGTGCCAGCTGGGGAAAGGGTTGCTCTCTCCATCCTGTCTCACCACTACAAACACCAGCACATGCGCACTCTCCACATGCGCTACACCATGCTCATTCATGCGTTCATGATACCTGCACCCACAGGAAGGGCAGGCTGTGACCCCGCAGCTAAAACCGAGATTTGAGAGCTGCTGGTGAAGAAGGGCTTGGGTTCCAGAGAACGAGAAAAAAAGAGGAAAAGATAACTTTATGTGCAAGTTCTCTGGGGTTTCACCAAATGTCTTCCTTCTATTCCTGGGTGTCTCTCTGCTGTGCAAAATGCGGGTTTGGGGTGACAGCTGGGGATGAAGGCCTCAACGGGGATCTGTGAACATTCCTGGGTCAGACAAAATCAAAGAAAGAGAGTCAGGATGAGAGATGGATGAATGCCAGAGAGCCATCAGGTACCCCAGGAACCCAAGGTCACAGAGTCTGCTGGGTACTGTTTCTAGGCTGGGGCACCAGACTGTCACCCTGGACTCCAAGGGAAATGGCTACATAGACTAGCGGAAGGTGACAGTATGGCTGAGTGGGAGCAGAGATCTAGCATGGCTGAATTAGGTACTATGTGTCACATAAGATGGAATTAAGAATGAATTAACTCATCCCTGCTGATATAAGCATTCACCGTCTGGTCTCACAAACAACCGCTTCAATGCAGGCTCTCCAATATTTTCATCCCCAAGTCTTCAGACAGTCCCCACCCTTCCATTTCTGAATGGCAATCATATTAGGGCTTTTTTTATAAGTCAGGAAGTTTGCTGTCAGGGCTGGAGAGAGATGGCTCAGTGGTTAAGAGCACTGGCTTCCAGGGGACCCAAGTTTAACTCCTAGCATTCATATGGGGCTTACAACTGTTTGTAACTCCAGATCCAAGAATCTAATGCCCTCTTCTGGCCTTGGGCACCAGGCATGCACCTAGCGTACAGACATACATGCCGGCAAAACACCCACACACAGAAAATAATAATTTTTTTTTTAAAAAAGAAGTTTGCTGTCTATCTTAGAGACAGGCAGCCTTCCTTGTCCCCTTTGAAGTGATATCCAAACCCCAGCGGTTTCACTGCCTGGGAGGAGACTGCTTCACACATCTGTAAGCAGTTAATTTTCCCAATGGGAGACGGGCACCACCACTGAAAAAGTTTTTAAAAATACACACTAGGAAAATATTGCTTCAGCAAAAGTGGAAGTGGAGAGCCCACGAGAGTGGGCAGTGAGTGGTACCGGTTCTGAGCAGTAGGTCCGGTCTACCCAGATCACAGTGGATCTTCTCCTGCTGGGCCGTGCAAGAACGAGAAACTTGGAGATGTGGAACATCTCCAAGTGCAGAGCAGGACCTTTGGAGCATGCTCAGCTCCCAGTGGGGAAGTCAGGGCCTGGGGCAGAGGGCGAGCGATTGTCTATGGCAGGGGCAGAGCCCAGACCAAGAGCTTGCCGCACTACAGTAAGCCTCATTTTTATATGGATAGTTTAGCTTTTACTCTTTTAAGAAAATAAATGACCTCTGACTCCTTAACTGTTGCCTTTAAGCCCTACTTTGAGCCCATGTGAAAAAGACTCCATGCTGGCTCCCATATATATCTGCCCGCTCGCGAGCACACACACACACACACACACACACACACACACACACACAC
>CABHPQ010160850.1:5410-40745 GCA_902168405.1 Peromyscus aztecus | reverse complement strand
CAAGTGGGAACAGAAAGCCCTTCTGGCTTAGCGTTTGCGTGGGTCGTGCCTCCCGTTAGTGCAGCGGCTGCTGGCCCAGGGTGACTCTTGAGTTGTCCTTTCTCGGGAACTAGGAATGGCCAGTGAAGACGACCGTGCCCCTTCCCGGCCACCAACAGGTGATGACGGGGGCGGTGGAGGAAGCGAAGAAGCCCCTGCGGAAGGGGGTGCGTTGTCTCTGAAGCCGGGGCTCCCCATCAGGGGCATCCGAATGAAATTCGCCGTGCTGACGGGCTTGGTTGAAGTTGGAGAAGTGTCCAATAGGGATATTGTAGAAACTGTGTTTAACCTGGTAAGTAGATAAATAATTTATAAGCATATACTTTTCTCCGTGAGTTGGGGAACAAGACGAAGCCTGGGGTCATGTGCTTCACTCAAACTAATGGCTTTTTCCATAGAGAGACACAACATTCCACTTGACCTAAATGAAACAATTACTTGTATTTCAGTTTAAAGAGAATGATGCAAAATTTGACACTTCAGGTTTTGAATGAACAGATCACTTTTGTGCTAAGGGAGCAAATGTTGATGTGGAAGTGTATGTGTGTGTTTGTGTGTGTGTGGGGAGGTAGGTGTCAGGTGTTCAATGGAGAATCTGGCTGTAATTTGTTTCCCCCCTGGAGTGTATGTTTGAAGCCTGCATTTCTCTTCAACATTTTAAATGAGTGACTTTTTTGAACTTGGGAGCTAATGTATATAAATCTTTGCCTAAGTTATGTTTTGCCATAGTTAGTTTTAAACACAAAGTTCATGTCCATAGTGTTAATAAACGGCTAACACTGCAAATTAGTATTTTTAATTTTGACTAGTTTTAGAAATAACTAGCAAAGGTTAAATTTTGGAGTGATCTAGCGTTAATATTTAAAGTGATCTTATAATAATTGAATGGCAATTTGAAAAAGGCCTGAGGCAGCCACAGTATGAGCTTTATGTTTTTGTAAATTCATGTGTAGCAGTAAAACACACTTGGCCATTGGAAGTCGCTGATTATGCTATGGTGGGCTAGGACTGTTACTTTAAGTGGATATGAGATACTTTTCTTTTTTTCTTTCATTCTATCCTTAGAAATTAACTTTAGTGGAGCCTTCTTAGACTTTTTAATTTTCTGTTGCTTGTCAACTTAAAAGAGTCAGAAGTCGGCTTTAAAATAATTCCCTCTCTTTCACTCAGCTAGTGTTAGATGCCCAATATAAATACTTGTAGTAACTGTTTAGCAGCCATCCTTTTTCCTCTGTATTTTCAAGGGTAGACTTGAAAATACAGCTAATTATTTCCTCCAGTAGCCTTTTCTAGTAGTCAAGTCATTTGCAATACAGATTCCAGAATGACTAAATAGGTAGGTGAATTCACTTGCTTTTTGTTGTTGTTGTTTGTTTTTTGTTTTTGTTTTCCGAGTCAGGGTTTCTCTGTGTAGTTTTGGTGCCTGTCCTGGATCTCGCTCTGTAGACCAGGCTGGCCTCGAACTCACAGAGATCCGCCTGGTTTTGCCTCCGGAGTGCTGGGATTAAAGGTGTGCGCCACCACTGCCCAGCAATTCACTTGCTTTTGAAGCATGAAAACTTGAGACTGTATTTTATTTCTCTACTGGATTGTTGTATTCTCACTTTAGATATAAATACTAACAGACACATTCATACACGCATTTGAAACTATATATTATGGAAATGACCAAATATATATAAAATTGAGTAGTATAGTGAACGCTATATCCATCAAACAGCTTCAACATTTTGGAGATGTTTTTGTGTGTTTGGAGCTTTCAACAGTGAGATAAAACTCGGATTCTTCTATTCCTTTACATCAAAAAAAAACTTTTTTTTTTTTTGGTTTCTTTTTTCGAACCTAATGTACTGTGAATGGTAAACAGAAATCTGATAGTGATACAGTCCATACTTAGTTGTTTGTATGTGAAAACACAACGTTCTTTGGCGGGAAGATTGAGACTCCTCTGTTCTTTGTAGTGTGCTCTGCTGGGGTGGATGACCAAACAGGAATCACTTTCATTTTTATCATTGAAGAAAATCTAAATTCTGTATAATAGTTTGCTGAGGTGTAGGCCCGCTAAGGATTGTAAGGTTAGGCCCCATGTTTGTAGTTACGGGCACGGGAGAAAGATGGACAGTCACGGTTGTATGTTTGTAGTCAGTGGCATCTGTCCATCACACTTCCTCTTCTTCCGCGGTCCTTCTCTGTCGGGTGGGGAGAGTGGCTGAGAGGAGTAGCTGGCGGCTCCTTTCCTTCATCATCCTTTAGAGTACTTTGTATGACTAAAGTAGGGGCTCTGAGAAAATTAGGGGGACTCACGTGTTGGTAGTCCAGCTGGTTCATCCCCTTGTTACTATTGCTGTGCCTAATCCTAGTGGATATAGTGTGAATTGTAGTTCTCTTACAAGGAGGAAGCATCTCTTCTGTGCTAGGCGCCGGGCCAGGTGGCTTTATTATTTAAGTCCTTTCTGAATAACTCTTCTAATGCATATGTGCCATTTCAAAGATGAGGAAATCGAGGTACTGAAAGGTTACATAGATGGCCTACAATTTGCTTTTTAGGATTAGTCTTTTCAGGAATATATCTGTCACGTGAATTGGTGTGGAGTTGTTTTCATCTCTAAGTAGCTTTTTTGCACCTCTGGTATTGCTTTCCGAAAAGCACGCAGCGGTCATTCATCTTGATAGATATTCATGGCTGAACCTTCACCAGTGGATTTCATTCCTTTTTTTTCCAACTTTCAAAACGCTTTCAACAATATTGCTTTAAAAAGACCTTAAAACTAAACATAATTGTTTTACTTCTTCACATCATTGGTTTCTCATTCAGTTTGTGCAGAAAGTTGATTATTAACTTTTTTCTTTTCTTTTCTTTTTTTTTTTGTGTATGTGTTTGTGTGTATGTGCTGGTGTGTGTTTGTGTGTAGGCCAGAGGTTGATGTCTGGTGTCGTCCTTAATGACTTCTCCACCTTATTTATTTAAAATATTTTATTTATTATTATCGTGTGTGTGTGTGTGTGTGTGTGTGTGTGTGTGTAAGTGCAGGTGAGTGTGCCATGGCATGGGTGTGGAGGTCAGAGGGCAGATTTTGGGTGTTGGTTCTCTATTTCCACCTTGGTGAGTTGGTTCTCTACTTCTCTTCTTGTTTGTGCTGCTCTGTGTACTCTGGGCTAGCAGACCCTTGCACTTTGGGGTGATTCTCCTGTTTCTGCCTCCTTCCTCACTGAAGGAGTGTTGAGATTGCAGATATGAGGCCGAGCATCTGGCTTTTTGTGCATTCTGGGGATGGAAATGAGATTGTCCACAAGTGCTTTTACCAGTTGAGCCATCTGACTGGCTCCATCTTTTTTTCCATCCCCCTGAGACAGGGTTTCATTGTGTAGCTCTGGCTGTCCTGAACTCTCTGTAGACCAAGCTGGCCTCCAACTTGGAGATCCGGAGTTGTATTGGTGTTCTGCCTGCATGTGTTTCTGTGTGAGGGTTCCGGATCTCTTGCAGCTGGAGTTACAATGAGGAGGAGGAGGAGGAGGAGGAGGAGGAGGAGGAGGAGGCGGCGGCTGGGCCCTCCTGCATCAATCATTAGTTAAGGAAATGTCCTACAGACTTGCCTACAACCTGATCTTATGGAGGCATTTTCTTAATTGAGGGTCCTTCCTCTCAGATGACTCTAACTTGTGTCAAGTTGACATAAAACTTGCCACTACAGGTATCATAACTTTTTCCACTTTTTAGACATATTGTTATTAAAGTAGGAATATATATATATATAGTTTATATAACGTTCTTTTGTTCCTGTTTGGTAGATGAGGTCTCTGTATTAGCCTTGTATTCCAGTATTCAAAGTGATCTTTCTATTCCAGCCTCCCCAGTAGCTAGGACTAAAGGCACACACTAGTGTGCCCAACTAAAAAACATGCTCTACCATCTTTTTTTTTTAACTGATTAAATATTTGTCACTTTAAACAATAAGTTCCTAATATTAAAAACCACTGTCTTTCCAGAGTTGTTCAGATAGTAAGTGGATATATATAAAGGGGATTTATTAGAATGACTGTGGTCCAGCCAGTCCAGCAATGGCTGCCTATAAATGGAAGGTCCAAGAATCCAGTAGTTGTTTAGTTCATGAAGCTGGTTGTCTCTGCTGGTCTTCAGTATACTCCAGAATCCTGAAGATGTAGGCCCTGATGCCAGTGAAAGAATGGACTTGATATTGAGGTGAGAGCAAGCAGGCAAAGAGCAAAGCTTCCTTCTTCCATGTCCTTAGATAGGCTTCTATCAAAAGGTGTGGCCCAGATTAGAGTTGAGTTTTCCCAGTTCAAAAAGTTTGAAGTAAAGGTGTGTCTTCCTGCCTCAAGATCCAGATTAAAAGCATGTCTTCCTATCTCAAAGATCTGGATTAGAAATTGATCTTCCCACTTCAAAGTAAGCTAAAAACCTCCACAGATATACCCTTCATATTTGGGTTTTAGTTAATTCCAGATGTAGTCAAGTTGACACTCCCCACCCTTTTTTTGGGGGGGAGGGGAGGGTTTTGAGACAGGGTCTCTCTATGTAGTTCTGACTGTAGTAGAACTCACTCTGTAGAACAGGTGGCCTCAAACTCACAGAGATCTACCTGCCTCTGCCTCCTGAGTGCTGGGATTAAAGGCGTGTCCAGTAGTTTTCTGTTGCCCCCCCACCTTGTTTATTTATTTATTTTTTGAGACAGAGCCTCCTTATGTAATATGTAGCGATGCTGAGCTAGAACTTTCTGTGTAGCCTAGGCTACTTTTGAATTTGAGATCCTCCTACTTCATCTTCTTGAGTATTAGGATTACAAGTATATAATAACACTACCATGCACAGCCTATGATTTTTAATTTAAATGTTCAAGCTTAAAAAATAGAATATGATTTTTATTATTTACTGTGTAGCAATTGACATATATTCTTGATTAAATAGAGGAGTTAGACATTAAATAAATCTGTTTTTATTAACAGTACAGAATACCCTTTGTGGATTTAAGTGGGCAGCAGCTATTCTGTTTTAGCTGATTATTGTCTCACAGAAATGTGAACTCAATGGTTTTGTACATCTTTAGTTTTTGGAGGAGAAAATTAGGAATCTAGATTTAAAAAGCTTTAAAAATAGAAATTACAACATTCAAAAATTTTGTACAGACTATATAAATCCATAGTTGGTTACTTTTTAAACTCTGTGTGTGTGTATGTATGTATGTGTATGGTGTATGTGTCTTTATACAGGTGTGTGAGCCTGGGCACATGTTCACAAGCACATGTAGAAGTCAGGGGAGGATCTTGGGTGTCTTGCTCTATTACCTTCAGCCTTATTCATTCGAGACAGGGGCTCTCACTGAATCTAGAGCTAGGCTGGTGATCCAGCTCTCCACCTGTCTCTACACTTTTAAACTCTTATATGAACTTTAATATCCAATGGGTTTTTATTGTCATGCTAGTACCTAGATTACTTCCTATATAATACCTGTAATCATACATATGAGGATTAAGAATAATCTACTCTATAAACATTCTTGTTAATGATCCTTTTGTAATTGGTATTAGTGATAGAAAACTCAACTGCTGGTGGGCATGGTATTACATGCCTTTAATTCCAGCACTGGGGTGGCAGATTTCTGAGTTCTAGGAGAGCCTGGTCTACAGACAGGTTCCCGGACAGCCAGGGTATCACAGAGATCTGTCTTGATAAACCTGCTTTCCCCGCCAAAAAGAAAAACTCAATTGCTTTGAGCACAATAAAAGGATTTATGGAGGAATTATTTATCTGGAGTCCAAAGGTAGGGCAAGATTTCAAGTATAGTTTCATTTTGTTTCTCTTTTGTTTTTCCTGATTTTAGCTTCAGTCTGGTGTATTCCTCTCAAGTTGTAGTTTGGTTGGTTACCAGGCAGGGGGGCGGTGGGACCACTTGAGTCATTATTCATATCTTGGTGGAGTGTCTGTGTCCCTATGATCTGAACTAATTGGACCATTGACCAGGGAAATGTGCTGATGAGCTTAAGCAGTATGTGTTGTTGGTTGTTTTGTTTTTTTTCTCTCTTTTTTTGGGGGCCTGCCACCCAGCTCCCAAATAAATCACACACAGAGGCTTATTCTTACTTAGGAATGCCCAGCCTTAGCTTGGCTTGTTTCTTGCCAGCTTTCCTTAACAAATTACCCTGTGTGTCTGTTGCCTCTGGGCTTTTCCTTTTCTATCCCTGTATACCTTTCTTTGTTTCTTACTCCGTGGCTTGTTGTGTAGCTGAGGCTGGTTCCTGATGTCCTCCTCCTTCTCTGGCTACTTCCTCCTTGATCTTTCTGCTCCTGGATTTCTCCTATATATTCTCTCTGCCTGCCAGCCCTGCCTATCCTTTCTCCTGCCTCTCTATTGACCATTCAGATCTTTATTAGACCATCAGGTGTTTTAGACAGGTATAGTAACACAGCTTCACAGAGTTAAACAAAAGTAACACACCTTAAAATAATATTCTACAACAAGTATGTATGTTTACATAATTCTGTTATTTCAAGTCAGTTTATAGAGTTTTTCAACCATTATTACAATTTTAATTTTATTTCATTTTTATTATCTAATTTTGGAATATTTATAGCCTGTGTTCAAGACATTAAAATTTTTAATTAGCCTGTGATCGGCTTTGAGTTAACTTTTGTAGGATGTGATTTTTTTTTTTTTCATGGTTATCTGATTGCCTTGCTGCTATTTGTTGAAAAGCTAGCTTTTCCTAGTATTGTTCTGTCTTGGTGCCTTTGCTGAGACTCAGTTGACTGCGAGTGTGAATGTCTGTCTTGACTCTTTGTTTTCATTACAGAGTTTGTGTGTCTGTATGTGTGCATGTGCATGCAGGGCATGTATGTATACTTGTATCTGTATGCATGGAGGTCGGAAATTGAGGGCTGCGTATCTTCTTCAATTGTTGTCCACCTTGTGACGTTCTTTTTGTTTTTCAGAGAATAGATTCTTTTAAGATTAAAATTTAATTTTATCATTTGCTCCCCCCCCCCCTTTTTCCTTGGTCCCGGCCCTTTCCATCCATACTTCCCCCCTTGCTCCATTTCGAATCCATGGTCTCTTATTCTTTGTTATTGTGACATATATATGTATATGTATGTCAACATATTTGTGTGTATGTGAACACATATTAATGCACACACATATGTATGTGCAACCTGCTGAGTCTGTTTAGTGTTGCTTATATGTGTTTCTTTTTGGTGGGGAGGCTGACTGTTGGCATTGATAACCATTTAGGGTGCTTGTCTCCGAGGGAGAAAAAGTCTCCCTCTCTCAGCAGGTCTTAGGGGTGGGACCCCAAGTGATTCCCCATCCATGTTGTCAGCTGGTGCTGTCACTGTTGAGGTCTTGTTTAAGCAGCCACACTGTTGCCATTCCTGGGTGTCCTTTCTCTGTCAAACCTAGAAGACTCATCTGGTAGCAGATGTACTGGTCCTCTGGCTCTCAGACTCTTTCCACCCCCTCTTGTGCACTGTTCCCTGAGCCTTCAGTGGGAGGGTCGTGCTAGTGCATCAGGTGGGGCCAGACACCCCATAGTTGGTTGTTCTATGCATTTTGACTAGTTGCAGCTTTCTGTAGTGGTCCGTGTCTGCTGAGAAAAGAAACTTCTTTGATGAGGGTGCAAATTATACTCATCTGTGGGCACTTTATATTTTGAGATAAGGTTTTCACTGAACTCATTTGGCAAGTCTAGCTAGCAAGCAAGTCCTAGGGATCCTCCTTTCTTGACCTCCTTAGAATGAGATGACAGGTATGGGATTTATTTCTTTCCTTTAGGCAGGCCTGCCTATATAGCTCGGGATGACCTGGAACTTGCTATGTAGACCAATCTGGCCTTCGACTAAGAGAGAGAGATCTTCTTTCTTCTACCTCAGGAAAGCTGGGCTTAAGGTGTGCACTATCATCCCTGGTGCTGATGGGCTTTTTAACATGGTGCTAGGGATGATACTCAGTTTGACATGTTTGTGGGACTAGCATTTTGCCGATGGAGCTATCTCCCTAGCTCATTTACATTATATATTTCTATTTTATAGAGCTGTAGATGAAACCCAGGGCTGTGTGTATGCACATGCACTAAGCATGGACTGTACCCCTGAGCTACATTCCTAGTTTGTTTATTTTCCATTGATCTGTATGTCTTTTTACATTATTATCAAACTATGTTGATTACTGTAGCTTTGTAGTAAGTTTTGAAACAGTGAATGTAGCTCTCTTATTGTGTTTCTCTTTTTTAAGATTATTTTGATTATTCTAGGTTTTTTGTATTTCCAAGGGAATTGTAGGTTCAGATTATCAGATTTTCTGAAAAAACAAGTAGGAATTTAATTTTTAATTTTTATTTTTTTGAGATAGGGTCTTTCTCCACATAGCCCTGGTTGTTCCAGAACTCACTATGTAGACCTCGGTTGGCCTCAAACTCATAGAGCTCCTTCTACCTCTACCTCCTGAGTGGTGGGACTAAAGGTGTTTACCACTATGCCTGGCTAGCAAGCAGCATTTTGATAGGGAGTGGTGAATTGGTAGATCACTTTGGGGAATATTGGTTCAGTTCATGAACATAGAGCATTTCTCCTTTACCTAGCTCTTTCATTTAGTGACTTTTTTTTTTTTTTTTTTGGCATGTGTATATGTGTGTGGTGAGCATGTGTATGTGTGTTCACATTGATGTGTAGAGTCTGGACCTTGACATGGGGAGTCCTCTTTGTTCTTTTCCTCATTCAATGAGGTAGGGTTTCAGAACCAGAGCTCACCTATTGGCTAGTCTAACTAGCCTGCTTGCTACAGAGTTCCTGTCTTTGCCTTCTAAGCCCTGGAGAGTTGAAATTACAGGTGGGTGGTCATACCCTCGTGGGCATTGTGTGGATCTCAGCCAGCAGTTTATCCATTGAGCCTTTTCCTAACTATTCTAGCAATTTTCAGTTGTTTTCTTTTTGAATTTGTAATTCTCCTGCTTAAGCCTCCTGAACACTGGGGCTATAGATGTGTACCACCATTCGCTGTTTGTAGAGATTTTTGTGCATTCAGTTTTCTGTAAGAAGAATAAGTGGTTCAGAGAGGGTGAGTGTGAACATTTGAGTAGGTTTAGATGGATTGCTAATGTTGATAAAAGTGAATGGTGAATTGGTGAAACTTTAAAAACTGTAATAATTTTCTAAATGTAATTGTTTGATAGTTTAGGCATTATAAGTGTGCAAGTTCTTACTTGAATTGTTCTAATATAAACTGAGAAATAGTTTGGTAATTAAAAATAGATTTTTTTTTTCTGTTTAAGAATTAACAGAAAAGGTAAGTAAATAAGAATTTTATTTCTCTTTCTGACTTAGATGACTATTTCAATGTATTTAAGGTTTTTTTTCGAGACAGAGTTTCTCTGTGTAGCTTTGTGCCTTTCCTGGAACTCACTTGGTAGCCCAGGCTGGCCTCGAACTCACAGAGATCCGCCTGCCTCTGCCTCCCGAGTGCTGGGATTAAAGGCGTGCGCCACCACCGCCCCGCTGTATTTAAGTTTTATAAAATATTTTTTTAGATATACTTTTTTTTTGGTCTGTCTAATATAGTTTAGGCTGGTCTCAAACTTTGTGTAGTTTTTGTGTGTTTGAAGTAAAATACAGTGCCCAAATACAGTTTCTTTCCCCCCATAATATATAGAGCAGTGGTTTTCAACCTTCCTGATGCTGTGACCTTTATTATAGTTCCTCATGTTGTGTCCTCCAATGAGAAAACTATTTTCGTTGCTACTTCATCATTGTAATTTTGCTATTGTTATGAATTGTAATGTAAGTATTGTGTTTTCTGATGGTCTTAGGTGACACTTGTGAAAAGTGTGGTTGACTGGAAAGGGGTCATGACCCACAGGTTGAGAACCACTGGTATAGAGGAACCATAAATTGTTTTATCTTTGACCCTTTAGAAATGCTCATAATGCTTAGCACTCTGAAGCTATTTGCTAAAAGCTGGGTATAGTAGCATACCTCTTAATACTCTTTTGCTTAGTAGGGTGAGTCCTGAAGATTTCTTGAGTTTAGAAATTGGAGCCAGCCTGGACAACATATATAAACTGTCTTAAAATAATCTAGGTTGCCGGGCGGTGGTGGCGCATGCCTTTAATCCCAGTACTTGGGAGGCAGAGGCGGTTGGATCTCTGTGAGTTTGAGGGCAGCCTGCTCTACAGACTGAGATCCAGGATAGGCACCAAAACTACACAGAGAAACCCTGTCTCAAAAAACCAAAAGAAAAACAAAATCTAGGTTAAATTTAAATATCTTAATCTTTTTTTTTTTTTTTTTTTTCCGAGACAGGGTTTCTCTGTGTAGCTTTGGAGCCTTTCCTGGAACTCGCTCTGTAGACCAGGCTGGCTTCCAACTCACAGAGAAAGGTGTGCACCACCACTGCCCAGCTAAATATCTTAATCTTTTTATTAAATAAACTGTAAATATTAGAAAGTCTAGTTCCTATTATTTTCCATACAGAGCTATGACATGTAAATAAACCTCAAGGCGTATTTTGTTTGTATTTTTATATTTCATTTGAAAGATATTTGCTAGGCACTTGCCCTTCCTTCCCTCCCCTCTTTCTCTACTCCTCTCTCTACCTATCTCCTCTCTCCCTATCCATTTGTTTCTTCTTTCCTATGGAATCCAGGCTTTTGTGGCTAGGCAAGCAGCGTACCACTGAATTATACCATATCCCTTACTTTTTCTTTTCTCTTTTAAAAGCAGGCTCTTATTATATAGCTCAGGCAGGCCATGAACTCACAGTCTTTCTGCCTCATCCTCCTTGGCACTAGTATTATGGGCTTGCACCATCATGTAGCTCAGCTGTGTTTTTGTATGTCTGTGTATGTACGTGTTTGCATGTGTGTGAGCTTTAGTGTGCATATGCACGTGGATGCTGGAGGTTGACATTGGTTGTCTTCCTCAGTTGCCTTCTACTTTATTTTATTTTTTGAAGCAGAGTCTGTCACTAAACCTAGAGGTCACTGATTCAACTAGCTTGACTGGCCAGTAAGCCCCAGGTATCTTGCTGCCTCTACACCCCCTTGCATTGGGATTGTAGTCCATGCCACCCTGGCCTTTTTGCCTAGGTACTGAGAAACCTAACTCATCCTTGTTATGCAAGTACTTTACTAGGTTTATTTATTTATTTGTGTATTTTGTTTTGTGTGTGTGTGTGTGTATTGTATAGGCTTACAAGTATGTTTGTTCACTTGCCTGTTTCTGAGAGTGTAGAAGCTGATATTGATGTCAGGTGTGTTTTCCTATGGTTTTCCACCTTATTCTTTGAGAGAAGGTCTCTTACTGAACCTGGAACTTGTTGCTTCAGCCAGATGAGCTGGCCTACAAGCTTGGCATCTGCCTGTCTTCCCCTCCTTCCTCCGGTGCTGGGGTTATAGATGTACACGGATACACCCAGCTCTTTACATGAGTGCTGAGGATCCGAACTCCAGTCCTTATGCTTGTGCAGTAAGTACTTGACCAACTCACCTCACAGACACGGCTGTTACCATACAGCTCTGAGTTACCTCAGTATTCTTTTTGCATCTAAAAGAACAATTCCATGAATTTTCTTTCTTTAAAAAAATTGCTTTAGATCTATTTGTTTATTTTATGTGTATGAATGTTTTGCCTACAAGTATGTTTGTGTACTACATACATGCCTGGTCCCTGTGCAGGTCAGAAGAGAGTATTATATCATCTGGAACTGGTGTTAGGGATCGTTGTGAGCCATCTTGTTGCTGGGTCTTGAACCTAGGTCCTCTGCAAGAGAACAAGTGCTGTAAACTGCTGAGCCATTTCTATAGCCCCTCATGAATTTATTTTAAAAATAGTCTCATTGGCAGTACATGTTACTGGAGTTGTATCCATGCCAGTGGATGTCCACACAATCCAGAAGAGAACTTAACATTGCTGATGCCGCTGTTGCCGTTATAGCAATGGCGCCCACCACTGCTACTCTTTCTGGGATTACCATTTCATAATTGCTTACTACAGCTAGCACAATGGAGACCCTGGTAACAAAAGTAGCTACTACAGTTAGTTAATCTTTCATTCTGTTGGGCATGATAAATTTAATTCAGTAGTTATATACATCTCGATTGGCTTTGAAAATTATAAATTTATAAACTCAAGTTCCAGTTGCTTTTGGGATACTATCTTACAAGGACACCAACGTACAGTATGGCTCGTTAAGGAAGGGAATGGCTCAGTTGCCTTTAGCCTACTGACTATGGGTGAGATAGGACCTCTATTGGTCTTTTCTGTATCGAACACACAGATTGCAAGCCCAGTGCCACTTTGAGATCTTTAGCAGCTAAAGTTAACTCTGCAGCTCACACATGATTGAGCCTGTATGATAATGAGTATTCAGAGACAGGTAATGCCTGGGGGACACTCACCAACCTAAGACAGAGCACTTGTGTGGCCTGGGCAGGCGTCTCCATGACAGGTAAGGTGACCTGCTGACGTCCCATGCAACCCAAGTCAGAAGCTCATTTTTTAATAAAAGGGGGACCTGTAGGGCCCTGGCCCCTGTTTTGGGTAACTGTTGCCTTGCTTGTGGACTTTGACCTTGATATCCTCCCTATGCTAATTCCCTGCTGGGTTCCACCCTCCTGAATGCTTAAGGGAAGTTAGTTCCTTGCCTGGTACCCGGAATAATGGGCGTTAACAGATTAGAAGAAAGATTGTAAAACATCAGTAGCGAACTTCTGCCCTCTGGGGTCCTCCCATTGTGCTGTAAGCCTGTATTTAAGACCTCCTCCCCCCTTAAATAAATGACATTCAGCATTTAAAATTAAAAAAAAAAATTATCGTAACCTGCTTTTTTATTTTATTTCGTTTTTGGTGGGTTTGGAATTGAACCCAGGGCCTCTTATATACTAGGTGAGTACTTTATCACTGAGCTCTATCTTTAGCCCTTTTTGTTTCTGTTTTGATACAGAGCTTCCTAAGTTGCCCAGACAGACTCTCATGCCTCAGCCTCCACCTCCAAAGTAGCTGGTATTACAGGTGTGTACCACATGATAACCTGCTGTAGCTGAAAGTTTTCCTGTGTCCCACCTGGTCCACAGCCACTCAGACCCAAGTAAACACACAGAGGCTTATATTAATTAAAACTGCTCGGCCATTAGCTCAGGCTTACTACTGACTAGCTCTTACATTTAAACTCAGCCCATTTCTATTAATCTATATGTTGCCACGTGTTCCATGGCTTTACCTGTGTGCCATTACATGCTGTTGTCTCCTGTCTCTCCTTGTCTGCTTATCCCGCCTACACTTCCTGCCTGGCTACTGGCCAATCAGCGTTTTATTAAACCAGTGTACAAAAGCATTATCCCACAGCAACCTGCTGTTAAAGTAATTTTCCCTCTTTACATTATTATTCTTTCATTGACTCTCAAAAAAATAGGGTGCATCCTGAGTGTCTTGATTACTGTTCTGTTGCTGTGAAAAGATACCATAACCAAGGCAACTCATAAAAAGAAGCCTTTAATTGGGGACTTGCTTACAGTTTCAGAGGATTAGTCCATGATCATTGAAAGGAAAAGTATTGGCTCAGGACCCCCGAAGCCAAGTTCTTAGCACAAAGGAAATTTATTTGCCCCAGGGGGACAGAGGACCAGGAATAAGAGACAAATACAGGAGATAGAGGACTTGGGAGAAAGGGAAGGGGACAAAGGAAAGGGGGCAGGAGTATTTTCCCTGGGGTGGGGGTAGGGCAACAAAGGACTGACTCTGGACAGACATGGAACATAATCTTAGAAGTCACTTGGTACCTAACTTATGGAAAGTAAGAAGTACCCTACTTCAAGGGAACACATTTCAATCACAGAAGTTAATTCTGGGTAAACCCAATTAAATCTGAAAGAATCAAGAAATATGTACACATATACAATTTTTTTTTTTTTTGAGACATCGTTTCTCTTTGTAGCTTTGAGCCTTTCCTGGAACTCACTCTGTAGACCAAGCTGGCCTCGAACTTACAGAGATCTGCCTGCCTCTGCCTCCTGAGTGCTGGGATTAAAGGCGTGCGCCACCACCGCCTGGCACAAAAATTTGCATCTATAATAAATATTTTATTAAGTTAAGTAAATTAAAAATAATTTATGGGTGGCTGAGGAAGTTAGGAACCCAGTGACTTCTAAGATTATGTGCCTGATATTTGTTGTATGGTTTTGTTGTCCTTGTTGCCCTTTGGTGTTCCCATTTGGTTCTCAGGCTTTCTCTTGGTAATTTATGTTTTATAAAATCATGGTTTTAGAAAGTGGTGAGTGACTGATGTTTTTTCCCTCTTCTCTTTCTTCATCACCTCACCCCTGTGTATATTTCTGTCTTTATTTCTTTATTTTTTAAGTTTATTATTTATTTAGAGCCTCTCTAGGCTGGCTTTGAGCTCTCTATCATTTTGTCTTAGCCTCCCCATTGCTAAAGACATGTGTCACCATGATGGGGTTGTGTGTGTGTGTGTGTTTTCTTACAGAAAAGAGAGAAAACTCATGATTTCTCAGTTTCATTTATTTATTTATTTATTTTTATTTTATTTTATTTTGTTTTTTTGAGACAGAATATCATGTAGCCCAGACTGGTTTGTAACTTACTTTGTAGTCAAGGATGACCTTGAACTCTTCCTGATCTCTCTTCTATCACAAATTCTGGAATTGCTTCCCTGGGCTACTACACCCAGCAACTATGTTTCTTTTGAGAGGAATCTATTGTTAGGGAAATGGAAAGGATGTTCTGTTGTCTAATGAGATGTTTGTTTAATGCATAGTGACTTCATTGGTATGACATTTTTATTTATAAACTATATTGAGTCTCATAAAGCTGTGAGAATTTAAATTTTACCTCTCATGAGACTGATGAGATGTTTGTTTTTTTCCTTCTAAATGATACTTCTCTCATGAGGTAATATATGTATTAAATCCTATAATATAGTTTTTGTATTCTTTGAACTGATTTAATGTTAATTTACAAAAATTAAACAGATTTATAATAATATAATAATCAATTTCAAATGTGATGTCAAGGTATGATTTTAAAAACAAAGTGGCTCTAATTTAAAGCAGTTCATTAGTGTTTAAAATGGTGAGGAGCCTGGGCATGGTGGCAGTCCCAGCATTCAGGAGGCAGAGGCAAAGGCAGAGGCAGGAAGGTCACTCCAAGTTCAAGGCTTCTAGTTCTTCACAGCAGAGTTCCAGGTCCAAGGCCAAGATCAGCTGGTTCTACACAGTGACATTCCAGGCTAGCCAGAGCTAGAGAAGCAAGACCCTGACACAGTACACAAAAACAAAGACATAATACAACAAAAGAAGAAAAAAAATCAGCATTAAAGGTTATATAAAGCTATTTAGGAAATTATTATTAATATCATCACCAATTTTCTTAGATTGCTATGAAATTACTATTCAAAGGGATATTTTACAGTTTCTTCACCTGTTGTATCTAGACAACCATTGAATGTGGTGGAAAAAGGAAAGTGATTTCTGAAATCTTTAAGCAGGCACTGCTTGCATGTCTCTAAGTTTCTCTTCTCCTACAATCTTCATATATGGCTAAAGCTTTCCTCTGAATTTTGTTAGAAGTTGTGTATGAACTAATATCACTTTCTGTATTATTCCCACATTATTCTCTTTATTTTAGATTAGCTCAGGCTGGTGTTGAAGTCACAGTGTAGCTGAGGAAGACTTTGAACTTCCGATCTTCCTGACTTGACTTCACAAGTGCCACCACTCGCAGCTTTATTCTATTCTTTAGTAGTTCTGTAGGAGGTAATTGAAATCAAAGTTCTAAGCTATAGTGTAATATTCACTTTATAAATGATGAAATTGGCGTAAAGCAAATATAACTTACTTAAGGCATTGCCTGTCTTGGTGTTCTATAGCTGTGAAGAGACACCGTGACCACAACAGCTCTTATAAAGGAAAGCATTTAATTGGGGCTGGCTTACAGTTTTGGAGATTTAGTCCATTGTTATGATGGGAAGCGGCACACAAGCAGACATGGTGCTGGAGAGGTAGCTGAGAGTTCTATAGGATCTGCAGGTAGCAGGAAGAGAGAGAGCCACTGGGCCTGGCTTGTGCTTCTGAAACTCCAAGGCCAACTCTAAGCTTCAGACTTCCTTCCACAAGGCCACACCTACTCCAACAAAGCCACACCTAATCCCTCTCAGGTAGTGCCACTTCCTGATAACTAAACATTCAAACATATGAACTTATGAGAGCCATTCTTATTCATTCTGTATTCTGAGCTCGAAGGCAGTAAGCCATTGGTGGTGTATCACAGCAGAGAACCATGACTGTTAAATAGTAGTTTAGCATGTCCTTTAGTTATGTAACTGAATTATGTACTTGAGTCTGGAAAAGTAGCTATGTTGTTTAACTTGTCTAGTGTAGTCATATTTGCCTTTCAGAAGTCAGTGGTTTTTACTTTTGTTTTGCTTTAAAGAACTTAGAGATGTGTGTTAGAAAAAGGGTGGTTTTAGTGAGTATAATAGCGAAATTGAGTGGAATCAGTAACATAGTTTATTATTGTACAAGCTCTTGGACTTTTATTCTTATGCTTAGGATTTAGTTTGGGGTCTGGAGACAGTGGTTAAGAGCACTGGCTATTTTTCCAGAGGACTCTTGATTCTCAGCACCCACATTTCAGCTCACAACTGTCTGTAGCTCAAATTCCAGGGGATCCGACACCCTCTTCTTGTCTCCAAGGCCACCAGGCACGAATGTGGCAAAACACCCATCCAAATAAAAAAAAGAAAAAGATTTAGTTGGCTTAATTTCCAATATTGAAATGACCTTGTGTAGCTAGAGTTTTCCTGCCTGGCCCACGGTCAGGATAAATCTCTTTCACCTGCCAGTCCCACAGCCGCTCAGACCCAACCAAGTAAACACAGAGACTTACATTGCTTACAAACTGTATGGCCGTGGCAGGCTTCTTGCTAACTGTCCTTATATCTTATATCAATCCATTTCTATAAATCTATACCTTGCCACATGGCTCGTGGCTTACCGGCATCTTTACATGCTGCTTGTCCTGGCGGTGGCTGGCAGAGACTCCCTCCACTTCCTGTTCTTTTAATTCTGTGAGTCCCGCCTATACTTCCTGCCTAGCCACTGGCCAATCAGTGTTTTATTAGCAACACATTTGCCATACAGAACATCCCACAGCAACCTTGTATGTTGATCATGTAAGTCTGGAATTTGGGCTGAGGTATATATAGTGGTAAAGCATTTGCCCACCATGCTTCAGGCTCTGAGTTTGATCTCTAGCACCACAGAAAACAAAAGAAAAAAAAACCCTAATCATTTTTGTGAGTTCATATGTTGACCATGTTGGTGTTTTTTTTTTTTTTTTTTTTTTTTTTTTAGTTGTAGAAGACAAAGACTGTTGTCACCTTTAGTGTTGAAAACTATTAATAGGTCTCCATAATTCAAATGCCCTTTCCTTGAGTTGACTTACATCTATGATAGATTTACTCAATAAAGTCACACTTATTTAAACTTTTGGGGCAAGATTGTTCTCACTGGTTAGGGTATGAATTTAATCAGGGTTTAGCATTTAAATGTTCCGATAAGTTATTTAAGAAGTAAAAAGAATAAACTATGAAAAAGGTTTTAAAGTAGAATATTTGTATTTTACTTTTTTGACTATGATTTTTATGTTTCAGTGATTTGATACTACTTCCCCTCATGAAACAAGTAAATATTTCCCTTCAATGTGCCAGGCAGGGGAGTAGTGGTGCAGTGAATAACGTAATGAGCAAGGTGATTTGCCTCTTGCCTTTATGGAGCTTACAGTATAAATTATTTTAGCTTCCAGGGAACTCATTTCTTCCACCTATATCCTTTATTTTTGGATTTGATTTTTTTCTTTTTTTGTGTGTTGGTAGGACTTGAACCCAGGGTCTAGTGTACTCTAAGCAAGTATTATAAAACTGAACTGTTTTCCAAGCCCACAAATGTGTTTTCTAATATTTCACAACTGTACCTAGTTATTATTCCTGTCTTTAGAATTCCTAAGAAAATAGATTATATTTTTATGATTTTTGCCTCTGGACCTCGCTGAGCACTGAGAAGATGGTGCTGTTTCTCATACATCTTTCTTTAGGAATTCTTTTTCTTCTTTAGCTAAGCTGTTGTGATGGATACTCTTGTGCCAATATGTAAGTGTAATTCTGTGGGTATCTGGTTTCTGATTCTTTTCTACCTCATTTGGAAAGATGTTGATTGGTGATAGTCCATATGGAAGGATTTTTTAGTGCATTTTTCTACTTTTAAACTTTGTGCTTTTTTTGCTAAACAGCGATTTGTTTAGACATTTCTGTATTAACTTTGGGTCATTAATTTGAATTTGGTGTTGGGAAATATGGTGTCAATACTGACTATTCAGTAGTCTTTCCCATCGTGTATATTTCTGGTGCTACAATATTAGTTTGGGCACTTAATCATTATTTTTGGATGTACATTTAAAATATTGTTTTTCCCTATTCTGTCTTTTTGAATCATTTCTTTCAAATAACCTTATATAGCAACTATAGTATTTTATCAAAATTGAAAATCTGACCATTGGATGATTTCGTTTAAAAAATCCTTCTGGTTTTTAATTACTTTCTGAGTAAGGGCCAAGTTTTGTGTCTCCCCCCTGTGGCTGAGTTTTCCTGCCTGGCCCACGGTCAGGATAAATCTCTTTCACCTGCCAGTCCCACAGCCGCTCAGACCCAACCAAGTAAACACAGAGGCTTATATTGCTTACAAACTGTATGGCTGTGGCAGGCTTCTTGCTAACTGTCCTTATATCTTATATCAATCCATTTCTATAAATCTATACCTTGCCACATGGCTCGTGGCTTACCGGCATCTTTACAAGCTGCTTGTCCTGGTGGTGGCTGGCAGACAGTGACTCCTTCTGCCTTCCTGTTCTTTTTATTCTCTCTGTTAGTCCCGCCTATACTTCCTGCCTAGCCACTGGCCAATCAGTGTTTTATTAGTAACACATTTGCCATACAGAACATCCCACAGCACCCCCCCACCCCCCTTTTCTGAGACAGGGTCTCACTTTGTAGCCTTGGTTGGCCTGGAACTTGTATTGTTGATCAGGCTGATTTTGAACTCAGAGAGATTTACCTGCCTCTGCCTCTGGAGTGCTGAGATTGAAGGCATGTGCCACCACACCTGGCAAGGCTGAGTTCCTTAATACAATATATAAATAATTTTTATTTTGGTTTATGTCTTGACATTTTGTGCATCAACTTAATGATACTGAATTTTGGTTGCCTCCTCCAAAGAAAAGGAGATTATAGTGAATGTACCCCCCTCCCCCATTTAAAAAATATAGGCTAGTAGGTTAGCTCGGTTGGTGAGGCACTTGACTAAACATGTTTAAGGCCCTGGGTTTAGTACTGAGTACTAGAGACAGAATAAAACAAAACACCATTAAAAAACCAGCCAGATACCTATTTTGTGACCTCTGCGAAAGAGTCATTTGAATCCAATGGGGTTGCTACCCACAGATTGAGAATGACTGCTTAGAGGGTAGCTCCATTGTACTTACGACCCAGTTCAATCACTAGTGTAAAACAAAGCAAGAAGCTTATGGGTTCATGTTCTGTGGTTTTAATTTCTGAATATGGTTTGAGGTGTGGATTTAAAGTGGGTTCTTCCTGTCTGGATTGGTGTTTGCTCTGTTGTGCTCCAATCACTTACCACCTTGAATGGAAGTTTCAGTTTGAGTGTTTCTAGACTACACAGGTAGATTCTGTCCTCAAACTGGCCTGAGAGCAAATACACCAAATGCTTCTCAGGCCAGGTCTGCTGACACTTTTCTCTCTAGCTCACCCATTGGGTTTGCCTTTCAGATGGCTCCCCTTGCTCTGGCCTCCAGCTTTGTGTCCTTTCCTTCCTTATTACCTGCAGATTCTAAACTACTGGGGATTGATTGGTAGCTGCCTGCAGAGAGGTGCTGTCCTCAGTGCTCTCCAGAGTCTCATTGTCATCTTGTTCTAGGTCAACCATACCTGCTTTATCTGAGATTTAGCGTTTTAGGATTATGAACCATGGGCGTTTTTCTGCACACCCAGTTTACTATATTGCCAGAGATGGGTCTGACTTCTTTCCCTAGTTCTTTGTATGTGACTCTTTCCTTCATTTTGTTATAGTTTCTGTTCAGATGTCCCCTTTTAAAGAATGTTTTGTTACTACTAAAAAGTTCCCTTCTTGTCAAGCTGTCTCTTGTGTCCTGCTGTGTTTTCTTCGGGACTCCACCAGGTATTTATTTGTTGTGTCTTCTACATTAGAACACAAGCTCCTTGAGAAAGGGACGTTCTGGTTTGTTTATTATTTTGTTGTAGGCTCCTAGAATAGTGTCTGGTCATACTGTGTGCTGTGCTAAGTACTCTACATATTCACTCTTACCTTCCTTCACCCATACTTTAGCATCTCCTACCATCCCCTCATGTAGTGTTGAAACTTAAACCCAGGGCTTCAGTGTGCCACGCAAGTGCCTTCCTAGAATATTGCACTTCCAGACTTAGATTATTTATTTTCTTCTTCATAGTAACTTTTGGGAAGTAGTGGTGTGTGTCTGTGTTTTAAGACAGGGTCTCACTGTGTAGCTCTGGATGGCCTAGAACTTGCTATGTAGATCAGGCTGGCTTTGAACTCACAGAGATCTACGTACTTCTGGTGTGATTAAAATTGTGTACTACCACATAGAAATAATGATTTTATCACTGCCTTTTTTTTTTTTTTGATATAGGGTCCCATGTAGCCCAGGCTGGGCTGATTCCTTTCTCTGCCTCCCACATACTAGGATTACAGGCATGTGCCATTAGGTACAAGCTTGACACACACACACACACACACACACACACACACACATACACACATATACATATATGTTTATATATGTGTATATGTTTATATATATATGTATATATATGTGTGTACATATATATCTATATATGTCATATATATATCATATATATATCTATATATATATATATGTTTTTGTCTTTTCTTTTTCAAGACAGGGTTTCTCCGTGTAGTTTTGGTTCCTGTCCTGGATCTCGCTCTGTAAACCAGGCTGTTCTCACAGAGATACGCCTGGCTCTGCCTCCGGAGTGCTGGGATTAAAGGCATGCGCCACTGCTGCCTGGTCCATCATTTATATTTTAAATTCAAGGGATTAGGCTTATTTAGTTGATTTACCCACCTAGTATCATAGAAGTTCTGCTCTGGCAGTCTAACTCCAGATTTTTGTAACTAGATTCTTAATACTTTCTATACTGCATTTGTAATTTTTCCACATTATTGCTTGTATTAGTAGTTTTTTTCCTATTTGTTGAGTAATAGTCTGTTTTATAAATTTATTAAAATTTGAGTATCTACTTACCAGGTAGTTTCTATTGACCATTATAGATAAAGTTGTATATAACCTTTATGTGTATGTGCTTTCATTTCTCAGGGTAAATGTCTGGGGGAGTACTTTCTAACTTATGTGGTAAGTGTATGTTAAACTTTGTAAGAAACTGTCATATTTTTCCAGAATGGCTGTGTCATGTTGTATTCCTACCAGTAATGTCTGGGAGTTGTAGTCATTATTGATTCTTGCCTGCAGTTGGTGTTGTCAGTACTTTTAATTTAAGTCATCTAGTAAGTTTGTGAAAGTGTTTCAGTGTCTTCCTCCTCCTTTGCCTTCTCTGTCTCTGTCTTTCTGTGCCAGTGATGGAACCTAGGGCTTTGCACATACTAGGTAAGCATCATATTACCAGTGTCTCCCTCCCTCCCTCCCTCCCTCCCTCCCTCCCTTCCTCCGTTTTAACAAAACACATTCATTTAGTATACTGTAAAACGAGAGTCAGTCTTGGCAGGAATATTAGAAGAACTACCTGTTCTATTTCTTTTCTTCGTGTGTGTGTGTGTGTGTGTGTGTGTGTGTGTGTGTGTGTGTGTGTGTATGAACATCCATGTGTATGTGAGTATGTATAAAAGCCAAAAGGCAACCTTGGGCATTGTTACTCAGGTGCTGTCTACCTTGTTTTGAGGCAGGGTTGCTCATTAATTATGCTAGACTTGCCATGGAACTGAGGATGACCTCGAACTTCTTATCTTTTTGACTGTGTCCCCAGTCTGTCTCTCTGTCTCTCACTTTCACTCACTTTCTTTCTCAAGGTCTCATGTTTCCCAGTCTAACCTTGAACTTTCCATGAAGCTGAGGATGACCCTGAACTTCTGATCCTCCTGCTTGTACCTCTAAGATTACAGCTGTATATCCCCACACCGAGTTTATTTGTTGCTGGTGATCAAATGTACAGCTTAGTACATCTAGGCGAGCACTCTCCTGAGTTCTGCTGCTTTGTCTCCTCAAATGACTTTGGATTTAAAATTGTTCCAGGTGGGATTAAACATAGTTTGACTTTGCATGCTTGAGATATGAACCATAATCTGTGAGGCTGATTTGGGTTTGACATTATGGTTAATTTTGAACAAGATGAGTGAACTTGTCCATTGGGTGCTTTTGTGACTTGAGATGCATACTTCCATAAATACCTTGTCTTTAGTGACACTGCAGGCATTCGCACAAGTTTCTTTTTTTTTAATTTTTAAAATTTATTTATTTATTTTACATCCTAACCACAGTTTCTCCTCCCTCCTCTCCTCCCATCCCTACCCCTGATCCACTCCTCCTCTGGGTATCAACAAAGCATAGCATTTCAAGTTGTGGTAAGAAAGACTAAGTCAGCACTCCCCCTTGGATTAAGGCTGGGCAAGGCAATCCAGTATGAGGGATAGGTTCCCAAGAGCCAGCCAAAGCGTTAG
The DNA here is from genome assembly GCA_902168405.1 of Peromyscus aztecus. Lineage (NCBI taxonomy): Eukaryota > Metazoa > Chordata > Mammalia > Rodentia > Cricetidae > Peromyscus > Peromyscus aztecus. The sequence continues at coordinate 17,882 of CABHPQ010160850.1, read as the reverse complement.
GAATAGCCCCTGCTCCCATTGTCAGGAGTCCCACAAGTAGACCAGGCTACACAACTGTCACATATATGTAGAGGGCCTAGGTTGGTCCCATGCAGGCTTCCTGGTTGTTGGGTCAGACTCTGCAAGTTGCTATGAACCAGGTTAGTTGGTTCTGTGGGTTGTCTTGTGATGTCCTTGACCCCTCTGGCTCGTACAATCCTTCTTGTCTCTCAGCAGGATCCCTCAAGCTGGGCCTAATGTTTGGTTGTCACACAAATTTCTTTCTTTTTTCTTTCTTTTTTGGGTTTTTGACACAGGGTTTCTCTGTGTAGCTTTGGAGCCTGTCCTGGAACTCACTCTGTAGACCAGGCTGGTCTCGAACTCACAGGGATTCACCTGGCTCTGCCTCCCGAGTGCTGGGATTAAAGGCGTGCGCCACCACCGCCTGGCTTCACACAATATACTTTATTATAACTACAGCTTGGAGAAAGATTTGATGTGTTTTTATTTTAGCTCCTGTCAGTATTGGAGTTCTTGGTAAAATACTCTTTTAATTGCAAATTATAGGCTATTACGGTGCCTTGGCCTGCAAATCAATGGAACTGTTGCATAATTTATGTTCTTAATTTGTTTGGAAGTGCCATATAATTGGTCCTGGATAATTAAAAAACAACCTTTCCATATAAATATGAAGATGTGAAAACTTACTATAGACCAAAATGAAGGATAATTTTGCCCGAGGAAAGTCAAATTTTGAGTAATGAATATACTTTCAGTTGACTTCTCTGCTCTCTGCCCCCACAGGGTATATTGTTAGTTGATTGGTAATCCTGATCATCATCATCATCACCATCATCATCATCATCATCATTATTCTGTGCTTTAGACTCAGGTGGAAATTTCCACAAAGATTTTCTTTTCTCTTTGTCTTCCCTAGGGCAGAGAGAAGTAGTCCCTTGGGCTGCCTCTTCTTTTCCTTCAAATTTATATTCTGTTCTTTTGGAACTGGAAGCTTGGCCTTCTAGCCTATCAAATCCCTCTTTCAGGTTTCAGAAGGTGGGCGGGTAGGTCTTAATTTTGCTTTCCTAATAATTTCACATCCTTCAGTGGAATGAAAAAATGCTAACGCCAGGTCTGGTGATTTTCACCAATTGGCTTGGAAAAGTTGCTTTACTAACCTATCCTTCTCCTTTATTTTCACCACTTACTAATTTTGCCAGATCTCTCCATATTTTATTTCAGATCATGTTTTATCATCTTTCCATAGTTAAGGAGGCAAGGGGGTGGAGTGGAGCTGGCAAGATGGCTTAAATGGAAAGTTGTACTCCGACCTCCACAGGTGCACCATAGTATGTGCACCCCCTTGTAGTTGGCCATTTTTTTGGGTCGCCAACCAGCTCCCAAATAAAGACACAGAGACTTATTATTAATTATGAATGCTCAGCCTTATCTTATGCTTGTCCAATTAACTCTTTTAACTTAATTTAACCTGTTTCTATTCATCTTTGTTTTGCCTCAGGTCTTTTTACCTTTTTTTTCATTCTGCATGACCTACTTTCCTGCTTACTTCTTGTCTGTCTGGCTCCTGGCATCTCCCTGGGGTCTCTTTCTCCTCTACTCCCCCACCAAGCCTAATTCTTCCTCCTCCTTACTCTCCTTGTCTAGCAGTCCCACCTATACCTCCTCCCTCACTATTGGCCATTCAGCTTTTTATTAGACCAATCAGGTGCCTTAGGCAGGCAAGGTAAAATAGCAATACATCATTACATAAGTAAACAAATGCAACACATCTTTACATAGCTAAACAAATATCCTGAAACACCCCCTGGTCCCCAAAGATGTAAATAAAAGAGGTAGGAAGTTTGCTAAGTTCATAGTACCTCACTTCTATATAAATGGTTTATATGTATATACACTAATATATAGTATCTCAACCATGAATAATACCCAAGATTAGGAAGTAAAATAGGAAATTACTGTATCACTTGTAGTATGTAACTATTTGTTTAAAGAATAGTTTTGCAAAGAAATTTTTTTTCTCTATTAAGTTTAATATACACCCAGTAAAATGATGTTAAGAAACTTAGGAGAAAAAAAAAATCAAAGCTTGAAAACCCTGTAAAGAATGAGGTAGGAGGATCAATTGGAGAGAGAGAGAGAGAGAGAGAGAGAGAGAGAGAGAGAGAGAGAGAGAGAGAGAATATGAAAACAAATCAGAACCATAAAATACATAAAAATTTTCTAATTCCTTTTGTGTGTGTGTTTTTGTTGCCAAGGACAGGGCCCAGAGCCCTGTGCATTGTGAGAGAGACATTCTATTACTTAACTATACCCTGGACCCAAGAAATGTTAGTGTCTAATCTAAGTATAGGCTTAAAAATATTAGAAAAGTAATTTTCTGGGCCTGAAGGGAGGACTCGGCAGTTAAGAATACTCACTACTCTTGTAGAAAACCTGGATTTGGTTCCCAGCACCTACATGGCCGCTCAGAACTGTCTGTAACTCCAGTTCTAGGTCATCCGATTCCTTCTGGATGTGGCACCAGGCACACATATGGTCCATGTTCAGGCAAGATATTCATACACTTAAAAAGAAGTAAAAATCTTTCAAATGCACACACACACAAAACTAACTTTCTCATGCTGCTCTTTGTATTAGACAATGATATTACAGTGTCATCTGCTGAAGTACAGTAATGACCTCATTTTGAGTGGAGGCTCTGAGTACATAGAACACATCTTTAGTCTGTGACGTTTGAATCTACTTTACAGATCTAGATGGATAGTATTTGGCTTATGTATCAACTGCTACTCAATGTTTTATTATTAGCTGACATGTACATGATTTTATTTTTTTTAAAATTATTTATTTGTATTTTATGTGCAATTGATGTTTTGCCTGCATGTATGTCTGTGTGAGGGTGTTGGATCCCCTGGAACAGGAGTTACAGACAATTGTGAACTGCCATTTGGGTGCTGGGAATTGAATCAAGGTCCTCTGGAAGAGCAGTCAGTGTTCTTAACTGCTGAGCCATCTCTCCAGCCCCCATGTACATGATTTTAAAATTTCTTTTGGTGCAGATTTTATATGGTAGTTAAAAAAATTTAGACAGACTTAGGTGTTATACTTGTAACTACTTGGAGTAAATGTAAAGTAGTAGAGTACTTTTTCCTCCTTTTTTTTTGAGACAAGGTCTCATTATGTAGCTCTGACTGTTCTGGAACTCACTATGTAGACCAGGCTGGCCTTAACTCACAGATATTAGCCTGTCTCCGCCTTCCAAGTGCTGGGAATTAAAGTGTATGCCACCATGCCTGACTGGAATATTTCTTGTTATAGCTTTAATAATTTTATTTTTAATTTATTACATTTTTTATTTTATTTTATCATATTATATAATATAATATACCATATAATCGTATACTATATATGTAATTATAGTATGTAATGTATAATACAAGTTATAGCCATTATATATTTAATTATATAACTTAATGAAATTATTATATTTAATTATTACATATAATAATTTAAAATTATTGTATTACATGTATGTGTGTGTGGGTAGGTGTGCATGCATGCATGTGCGTTTGTATGTGTGTATACACATGCCATGGTGTGCTTGTGGAGGTCAGAGGACGGCTTTCAGGGTTGGCTCTGGCCTTCCATTGTGGGCTCCAGCCATTGACCTCAGGCTGTCAGGCTTGCACAGTGGGTGCCTTCACCTACTGAGCCAGTTTGCTGACCCTCTTCATATCTTTTATCTTATTGAATTTAATTTGGCTTAGTTCTGTTTAAATTATAATTTTTAGATCTAAAAGGACGATTACTAGAGTATGTTTATTTCTACATTGTTAATAATTTAGGCATATAGCCTGTTACTGTAAAGTATGTACTTTTACATATTTAAAATACATATTGTTATAATATTTATGTATTTGGTATACTGAACTAATGTCAAGTTTTTTTCCAGTGTAGGGTTGTAAAGAAACATTTGGATCATTAACTCATTCTTGTCTTCCTCATTTTCTCATCTATCACAAGATTATACAAATATGCCTGTTAAATCATGTTTATCTCCAGATTACAGTATGTATTAATATTTTTAATCATGGTTACAATTAAGAATATTAAAGCACAATTTACATTTCCCTAACTAACATAAAATCATTAGTTTGACTTGTACTATTAAATCGTTTCCTGCTAGGACTTACCACAGGTTTCATTTTAGAATTAAACATGAATTTATGTTTTAGCTGTGTGCTGGTTAGTTTTTGTCAACTGAACACAAACCTAGGCATTCCCCGGAAGAGGGAATCTCAATAGAGGAAATTGCTCCATGAGATTGGCCTCTTGACATGTCTGTGGCCTCTTGATTGCTAATTAACGTAGATGATCCAGCTCAGTATGGGTGATGCCATCCCTGGGCAGGTGAGTCTGGGCTGTATAAGAAAGGTAGTTGAGCCAGCTAGAGGAAGCAAGTCAGTAAAGAAGGTTCCTCTATGATCTTTGCTTCAGTTCCTGCCTCTGTGTTCCTGCACTGAAATTCCTTCATTGGCTTCCTTTGATGGTAGGCTGTAAGCTGTAAGCCAAACAAACCCCTTCCTCCTCCAAGTTGCTTTTGGTTATCACAGCAACAGAGAGGCAAACTGGAACAAGCTGTTAGTTTGAAACATTAAACTTTTTAGACTTGTTAAATGTAATCTTCTGAAGAATAAGATAGCCATGAATACAAATTCAAGTGCTTAGGTCTTTTATGCTGTTGAATGGTTTTGTTTCCTCTTTTACCTGAAAATACACTGTCATAAAAGGAGTGAAGTATTGATACTATACCATGAATGAACCCTGAAGACATGCAATGTGAAGAAAGAAGCACATTGCAGAATGCATTGTATTTATTCTGTCTGTATGAACTACATTTGTACTAAATATTCAGAATAGGCAAATCCAGAGTGACAGAAAGTAGGTTAGTAGTTGCCAGGGTTTGGGAGAGAGGGAAGAGTGAAAACTGCCAGTGAATTTGGGATTTTTTTTAAAAAAAAGATTTATTTATTCCTTATGTATACAGTATTCTGTGTGCATGTATGCTTGCAGGCCAGAAGAGGGCACCAGGTCTCATTATAGATGGTTGTGAGCCACCACGTGGTTGTGGAATTTGAACTCAGGACCTATGGAAGAGCAGTCAGTGCTCTTAACCTCTGAACCATCTCTCCAGCACTGAGATTTGTTTTTAGGTTAATAAAAATGTTTTAAAATTAATAGTGGAAGCTGGATGTGGTGGCACACAATTTTAATTCCATTACTTGGGAGGCAGAGGCAGGTGGATCTCTATGATTTTGAGCCCAGCCTGGTCTACATCGTTCTAGGTTAGTCAAAGTTGCAAAATGAGACCCTGTCTCAAAAACAAACACCTCAAAAATTTAGATAATAGTGATGATTGCACACTCTTGAACATACTGAAAAACCTTCTGAACTCCACATGTTACTAGGGTGAGTTGTTTGGTACATGAATTATATTTTATGAAAACTCTTACAAAAATAGAAAAGGCTGAAGGACTTGGTTTAGAGGACTAATTTAAAATAGCAGTTTAATCAATGGACTAGCCCCATCATCAGGAATTATACACATTTAGGTCTAAATTTTTTCACTTGAAGATATGTTTTATAATCTTGATCTCCCCAGAAACTGCCATGTGTCTTCCACATATAAGCAGATTAAAAGAATGAATAAGAGGGATCAGGGAAAAACCATTACACTTCTTTTTAGATTGCATAAAATTGTAATCCTCCAGGTTTCGGGTTGGGGTAGAGGGCTGTAGCTAAGACCTGTTATAATTCTCTGAGATCTAACCTGACAGGTTGGTGCTGTATGTAGGTTGGGCCTCACCCTGCCTTTCAACTCTGGTGGGTTCAGGTTATCTCGTCAGTGGCATCCAAGTATTCATTCTAGAGGTTTTTCAAAAATGTTTACCCGAAGCTGCTGTTAGTCCCAAGGAGGTTTGATCGTATGTGTGGCTCGGCAGGGCTTTCCTCCAAAGGACTCTTTTGTGAGTGGAGGTTTGAAACAGTCTTACTCTGTAGTCCTTGCTGACCTTGAATTTGTGGCAACTCTTCTCCCTCAGTCTTTTAAATGCCGGGATTATAGATGAGCCCGACCACACCTGGCAAAATTCTTACTGATGGGAAAGAAAATGAGTAACATTCCAGATTTTAATTTTTAATCCCTTAGAAAAGAAGAATTTGGAGGAGATATGGCAATACTGAATCCACTTATGGTGAATTATTTTTTGCTGATTTGGAAGTAAACTGAGCAACAATGCCATTTTAGTTCTGTTTTTGTATTTGGTAGTTCAACAGATACATTTAAAGAAAAAAATGTTTACTGAATCACATATGCTGGCAGCAATTTGGAAGGAAACTTTTAAAACAAAATGGAAGAAAATCCTCAGACTGGGTAATTCTTGGGAAATGATCTGTGTACTGTTTTCTTCAAGTTTCTAGTTTGCAGTCATCATTTGTATAAATGCACAGGTTACACTGTCAGTATTTAGATTGCCTCCCAGCCTGGTGAATCTCCTGCATTTCTTCTGTTACAGTCTGTCTCCTGACTCCCTCACTCTCATTGATAAATACTGCTCTGTATTCTGTGGCTTCTTTGTTCACTCCTTGTCTTCTGTAGTCATTTATTTGACCTATCTTAATGATCTTCCATTAGCTTCTTCCAAAACTAGAACTGTGGTAGTAAAAATCATGTCAACTGTCAAGGTATCTCCTTACATACTTTTCCTCCTATGAGTTTATCTTTTTGGTAAATAAAATTCTCTGGTAATCCTATCATGCATTACATTTTAAAGGAGATTTCTCTAACGGTAAAATGATATTCTCTGTTTGAACCCCAGATTTACTGTAATGTTACCTTCTTTCTCTCCTTTTTTGTTTGTGTGGTAGAGATCAAATTTGTGACTCTAGCTTGTGTCCAGTTGACACAGCACTAGTCAGCACAGACCTTGTGCAATGTGTTCTGTTACTGAGCTGCATCTCCATCTCCCTGACGTTTTAAAACTTGGTTGTCTAGCTTTCTTTCCTTGTACACTTGAAATAATAATCTGGAAGGACCACAAACCTGCTTCTCACACGTGGTGGCATGCAACTGTAGTCCTAGCTTCTTCAGAGAGTGAGAGAGGAAGATCATTTGAGTCCAGGAATTCAGGGCCAGGCTAGCCAACATAATAAGGTCTCACGAGTGACAAACATAAAAATACCTCTCCCCTAAGTACTCTAAATTGGTCTAATGATAGTAGAGAATAAAATAGTTTGTAGGATCTAGAATAAATTGGAAAACTTAAGTACTTCACTATATAATGGATAATATGACCAATGGATGAATTTGTGTCGTCTGGAAAAGTTACCTGTATATTTTTAAGAAAGTGAGGAATTACATATTTTTTTTATTAGAAAATGTGTAAGGAAGATATTGAGGAGAAGAAAGGCCAATAAAATTAGGGCATGCTTTTAATCTCAGAAATGTAAAAAGTGGAAAAGCTTATGTGACATCCAGAGCAGCAGTTGTCAACTTGTGGGGAGTGACTAAGACCATCAGAAAACACAAATATCTATATAATGATTTATAACAGTAGCAGAATTACAGTTGTAAAGTAGCAACACAAATGGTTGGGGTTCATTGCAAGAGGAGGAACTATACTAAAGGGTTGCAGCATTAGGAAAGGAGACTTGTGTGCTTTGCTTTAGCTTGTAGAAGTGTGTTTAGTTGTCTCTGGGTGAGTACATTAAAGATTTATCATCTTAAATAACAGACAGCAATAGGCAGATGAGTGACTATAAGCATCTTTTGAGTATTGAAAGTTTACTAATTATGATAGTGGCAGAGTATTTGGAAATTTAACTGAAAGATAATTTGCCTTTTTAAATAATCCATTACAGAAAGATCAAAATTTATTTTTACTAAGTAACTACTGAGACATTCTTATGCTTAAAATACAGTGTGTCCTTTTACTTCTTATGTTACCCTTTTAGCTGTGAATGAGGAAGTAAGATTTATTTGAATGAAATTTAAATGAATGTGGGATTTGTGGAAATGTGTACTGATTTTGTGACTAAAAATAAAGTCATTAAAAATGTTCATAGTTGAAAAACTATGAAAAATATTGGAGCAAAATTTTCTTTTCCTTTTAAAATTTTTTTCTTCTTCTTTTTTTTTTTTTTTTTTTTTTTTGAGACAGGAGCTCTCTGTGTAGCTCTGGATATCCTAGAATTCACTTTGTAGAACAGACTGACCTTGAACTCAGATCTGCCTGCCTCTGCCTCCTGAGTGCTGGGATTACAGGCGTGTACCACTACTGCCAGCTGGAGCAACATTTTCTGGTGTTAATTTTTTTTTTAAAGAATTACAGTTAAATTTGGACTTGTATTTTTGAAACAAAATAGCATTTAATGGTGAATTTGTATGAATAACTGGAAAATAATAATTCTACCAAAACCCCTGAAACCTGTCTTATAGCTGATTTATGTATGTTCCTGAGCTATTCCTTTTTCTAATCTGTTTTCCGTTAAATGTAAATGTGTACTGTATATATGCAGTGTTCTGCTAGAGAGAGAAAAGTTTATTCAGTTGTTCAATTTACAGATTGTAGTTAAGTACTTGTTATAGTGAGAAATGAGGGAAAGACCTCTACGAATATACTGTATCTTCTAATTGCTACATCACAGTGTGGACATAATTCAGACTTTCAGCTCTCTCTCTCTGCCTTGTGAGAAGTTTTTCAGGTTCCATTACCCTAATAATTGTGCTGTTGGTGGTATTGTCTCACCTAATGCCTATGCAGGTTAGCATTCACTCAGATACTCATGGGACCTTGAGTTTCAGCCAGTGTCGCAGCTCTGAACTCAGATGGGTGTCTCTTCAACTCAGCCAGGCTTTGGAGTCGTCATTTTCAAAGTGTCTCTGGAAGCAAACTTGGGATCATCTTAGCTTGTTTCTCTTCCTTTAGTGCTTCAAGCTCAGTGCTGCTTGTTGTGTGAAGAGTTGTTTTTTAATCTGGTGTCATTCACCCTTTCAGAGCCACTGGCAAATGTCCTTTGCAGCTCTTTTTGAAATGGGGTCTTGCTTATGTAGCCCAGGTTGGCCTTGAACTCAGGATACTCCTGGGTTTGCAGATCTGCAATGATTTCCAGCCCCCCAGTTATATATTAATGGAACAAATTTTAAAACAAATTTGTGTTACATAACAAAATAACGTAATTTATAGGCTTAAAAACACATAGAATCTTCTAATATTTCTGCATTAGAACAAAGTTCGAAGTTCAAAATCTTATCATATGGGGCTGGAGAATTGGCTCAGCAGATAAGAGCACTTATTGCTCTTGTAGAGGACCTGGATTCAGTTCCCAGCATCCACATGGTTGCTCATAACCATCCTTAACTCCAGTTCCAGGAGATCTGACTGCCTTTTCTGACCTCTGAGAGTACCAGGCACACACGTGGTACATACTTGCAGGCAAAATACTTATACACTTAAGAAAAAAAAAAACAACACCAAAAACCAAAAAACAAAAACCAAACATTTCTAAAAAGAAAAAAGAAAAACAAAAATTCACAAAATCTTATACCCTTCAGGGTCAAGTGTACTTAAGATTCCTCAGGCTTTCTTAGTTTTCTCAGGACAGTTCTTCTGGCTCTGTAAACTTGCCTCCCATACCAGCATACAGTGGTACATTGGTATTAAACAACTGCTGGACACATTTCTGTTCCCAAGCAGGGAAAATGAACAAGAGTCCTGGTCTGTAGCAGTGGGAAAACCCAGCCAGACTGATGCTGAAAGTGGCTTAGGTCATAAACTGGGAGTAATTTCCCAAGGCTCTTGGTTCTGTTATTTGAGTCACTTTCCTTTATTTCCCACGTGTCGGCACCCCCACCAGAATGGAAAATCTATTTCAGTTGATGAGTCTCCTTGATATATGGCATCTCATTACAGCTGAGACGTTTCAGCCTTTTTTTCCTGCCTGAAGAATTTCCGGGAGTCTAAAAGTTGTTCCTCATTTTTTCCCCTCCTGCCCTTCCTCTCCTCCTCCTCCTCCTCTGTTTATGTGTAAGTGTGTGTCCAGGTGTTCATGCATATTTTTGTATATGCATTTGGAGGCCAGAGGTCAGCCTCATGTTGTTTCTTAGAAACTATCAACCTTGTTTTTTGAAACCGTGTCTTTCACTGGGACTGGAGGCTCTCTGATTAGGCTAGACTGACTGGCCAGTGAGTTCCAGGGACTGTCTGTCTCTGCCTCCTCAATGCTGGGATTTTGATGTTGGGTGCTGGAGATTGAACTTTGGTCCTTGTGCTTGCTGAGTGAGTACTTTACCAACTGAGCTCTCTCTCCAGCCCTTCCTTCTCATTTTGTACGTCAGTATGTCTCTGGTTCTCTAAGCTGGCAAGGTTTCTGCCTATATACTTTAGTTCTTCTTCTTACATTATTATTATTGTGGTTGTTGTTATTATTTTCATAAGGTAGCCTGTAGGCCAGGCTGGCTTCCAAATCCTTATCCTTGTCCTCTGCTTCCTGGATGCTGGCTTGTGGCACCATGCCTGGTTTTATGTGCTGCTGGATTGAACCCAGGCTTCCTAGGTGTTAGGCAAGCACTTCACCAGTTGAGCTACATTCCTAGCTCTAGACTAGTTTTTAGGAGCGGTCTTAAGTTAACTACAAAATTAAAGTATATGCCTGGGTTCTTCTCTATTCCTTTTGCTTTGCATATATCTTTACTCTTAGTTTTGCCACAGAACATAAATATTATCACTAATTAGTTTTTGCTTAATACCTGCTTGATTAAGTTTGTTGACCTTCTGCAGTGATTTGTTTTTATATTTGCTCTTTTATGGTTTTCTTCACTGTTGATGGTTAAAGGTAATTCTGGTTAATTTTTAATTTAGTGCCATTAAAGATTGATTGAAGCTGTCACATTTCCATGTGTGCAGGGTTTTATAGTTAGGGTTCTCTTTAGTGACCTAATTAGCATCATGTTAATATTTTGACATTTTGTTTTATGTTCACTTGAAAATGGTAAAAACATAGCTTTTGTATTAATTTTTACTATTCAAATATCTTAATTATCATGTATAACCATGTCTAATAGTAATGTGTTTTCCTTCCATTCCTATTTCATTTGTGAATACTTCAGTCAGTGTATGTCTCTAAAGGATAAAGACTTTTCCAAACAAAACAAAACAATTGAACCACAAAACTATTAATCACTCTTTTAAAAAAAGTGATTTTGTTTTATTTGTATGAGTATTTTTGCCTGTATGTATGTGTATATATATATGTATATATATATATACACCACATGTGTAACTGGAGGCCATGGAGGTCAGAAGAGGGCATCAGATTTTGTGGAACTGGTGTTACAGATGGTTGTTAAGTTGCATGTGGGTGCTGGGAACTGAATATTCTGGAAATGCTTGTAACCACTAAGCCATCTTTTCAGTCCCCATTCATTATTCTTAAAAACAATTTATATTTTTGAAATACCATTCACCAGATAGGCAGTGTACAAAATTTTCTTGTGTCCTACTAGTTTCCAGTCTAGTTTTACATAGAGTTATTCTTTCAGATAATGAACTAAATGATGATTGTGTTATCCAGAGTATGTTCTTTTCCACTAGTTTCTTTCTACAGTGGGCTTGGCATTATAAAGTGAGTTGTTGGGCTACCCAGTGATAAAGCTTCCCAGTGAAGGCATAAGCAGGATAGGTGTTTGATCTCTTTCTTTCTTTCTTTCTTTCTTTCTTTCTTTCTTTCTTTCTTTCTTTCTTTCTTTCTTTCTTTCTTTTTTTTTTTAATTAAAGTTTATTTTTGTTTTTTGTAGTACTGGGTTGCAACCCAGGACCTGGCACATGAAGGCAGATGGTCTACCACTGTGCTATACACTCTTAGCCTAATTTTATTTCATACACACACACATGCACACGTGTGCGCGCGCGCACACACACACACACACCACATCTTTTTTTTTTTTTTTTTTTTACTTTTTTGTGACAGGGTCTTAATATGTATCTCTGGCTGTCCTGAAACTTTCTATGTAAACCAGGTTAGCCTTGAACTCACAGAGATTATCTGCTTCTGCCTCTCAAGTGCTGAGACTAACGGTATGTGCCATTACATCTAACATTTATTATTATTTTTAAAGGAAATTAAGTAATAGTTATCTGGTAAATATTCAAACAGTTTTTTTATATTTTATTTTATTTTTTATCTTTTTTTAATTTTTTGAATTACACTCATGATATTCATTAATTACACTCATGATATTAATCACATTTGTGGTATTCATAGATTACATTCGCAGTATTCATTCAATTTTATATATATATATATTAATTTTAAATGCTGAATGTCATTTATTGAAGGGGGGAGGAGGTCTTAAATACAGGCTTACAGCACAATGGGAGGACCCCAGAGGGCAGAAGTTCGCTACTGATGTTTT
>CABHPQ010160849.1:21995-32544 GCA_902168405.1 Peromyscus aztecus | reverse complement strand
TCTTGGAGGGTAGATCACTGTGGGCTCTTGGAGGGTAGATCACTGTGCGCTCTTGGAGGGTAGGGCGCTGTGGGCTCTTGCTTTCTAATGGAGTATCAGATGCACTGGGTTTTCTGCGCCATGAAGTCCATGTGAGTTAGTGACATTTGGGCACCTGCCTGACTCATGGGTACCTAAAAGCTTTCACAGAACCAGGAGTTTCTAGGTCTGACAGCCTGGCTGGGACTCAGATCAGTGCCTTACTCAGCCATCACCAGAGAAGCTTCCTTTTGCAGTAGATCACGCAGAGACTCACAACTAGATAGCATGCGGAGAGTGAGAGACCTTGGAGCACTCAGGTCCTCAATGGAGTATCTTCATCAAACCCCTCCCCTAGGATTAGGGATCTATGTGGAAGAGGAGTCAAGAAGATCGTAAGAGCCAGAGGTGGTGAATGACTCCAAGGAAACAGTGTGGTCCAGACACGCTAGGACTAACGCACACGTGAGCTAACAGAGACGGTGGCAGCATGCACAGGGCCTTATCCCAGGCTCAAACCACTCACAGAATTCACTAGTATGCTGGCATTGTTCCCTCTCCATGCAGGGTAGACCTCTAACTGCTGGTCCGTATAGCCTGTTCTTTTCAGGTTAAAGTCATGCAGGGCGCAGACCTGCAGCATCAGCTTCATCTGAGAGTTAGAAACAAACTTTCAGCCTCTGCTCAGACCTCCTGAATGGAAACACTCGCAGTGATGGAAATGCTCTCGCAGTGGGACCTGGCAGCCGTCCCTCTCAGCCCCTGCGGGTGGTGACTATCGCACACTAACGCTCTGCACCGTTGCATTAGAGCATGCTGCTGTGGCTCTTCAGCCCTAAAGTAAGTTCTGACTCACAGCCTGACCTCACGTTTGTCTTCCAGAAAACCAACAGTGTCAGAGGCTCCAAGGAACTAGTGCCTTTCGGGTGAATTACTCTTTCCTGTGTGAGCCCCATTGACATGCTCTAAGTGCGACATCAAGAAACATGCTTCAAAGTCAAGAGCTTCTGGGAGATGGCAGTAAATTCAGGCTTGGACATTTGTACAAGCTTCTAAGCATACATTTTTCTCCCACCTAAAGTTCATGACTACCCTTTCCTACTTGATCCTTGGGTAAACATTAAGATCTGAATTTTTCTTTAAATTTTGCATCCTAAATATCCTGACTTAAATCAATGTAATGCTACTTTTTAGAAGAATTTTTTTCCTTTAATACTTAAAAACCTTCTTATTCTGAGCTTGAAGTGTGTGGCCACATGCTCTCCACCTCAGACACTAGAGCTTCAGCTGACTCTAGACTCAGCGGCTAGAGCCAGCTGAAGCTCTGTTGGTATCGGGCTGAGTTCACGACTTTTCCAAAGCACATCACGTCCTCTCCTGCCCCCTGCAATGCCCCCTTAAGCGAGCATCCTTTCCTCCCGAAGGATACTCCCTGGTTTTCTGTTAGTGCCATCACAGCAAAGTAAAGACAGATGCATGGAGTATTTCAGGCTGTCGCTTCAGCTCGCCCTGAGTTTTTATTAGGCCTATATTCATTTGATACACTGTTATTTGCGAACTGTGTGGCTCTAAGTACTGAGGAAGAACTCCTTTAAATATCACACAACAGCCTTATAAGGGTGGCAGCAGGTGCTTCTCAAGTGCATTCAGGCTTGAGAGCCGCTGGTCGCTCTGCCTGGTTGCTGGCAAATGATAGCTAGTGTTCCCTGGGGCTCACCAGGCAGCACAGTATGGGTGAAGGAAGGTTTGCAAGAGTCTGCCTCGGCTCTTCCTCACAAGCAAGGCAGTGTCTCCAGCACCCTAGGGGCCAGGGGAGCAGTTGGTATCCTGGGCCTACCCATCCTGAACCAGCCAGGTCTGGTTAGACCATTAGCTTAGAATGGAAGGCTTTGAGTCCATCCATGGCTGATGGCACTCCCAGGTTGTCATTTGCCAGGAACATTCTGTGGCTTAGTATTTCTATCAAGAAGGTGATCAGTAAAACCTTTTCAAGAGCAGTGAGTAGAACAGGTGTGGCAAAGGCTGTGGGCTGGAAGCTCCTTTCCAGAACTTCTCTGGAGCCAGACATAAGCTATTGACCCTGTAAAGGCTTCCCCTTACTTCTAGTGCCAAATGGGATAGGTACTGGGCACAGAACTCCCCACCCACTAGGTCTCCTCTTCCAGAGTTGACCGTCTAGTTAGGGCTGGCCAAGTTCCCTCTACCTCCCCTGCTGACCACCTTGCTCATTAGCGCTTCCTTCAGCGGGTGGCTGGGGAGAGGCATGATGCAAAAGCAATTCCAGCCATCTTCTTAGCAGCTCTTACAAAAAACCTTGATGGATGAGGACAGTTAATACAGTTGGCTGAGTCTGGAGCCTCCAGCCCTGTCCTGTTCAGTGGCCTTCTAGTAAGCATTGACAGCAGTCAGCAGAGCAGATGCCGAGTCACAGAGCACTTTAGATCTATGGACCTGGTTGAGCCTCCTCCTCACAAGCCACTGAGGTCTATAGGATCTCTTTCTTGACTAGAAGATCGAGAAACCAAGGCTGAGAGAGGTTGACTCGGACCCAATGGCCGTATGAACTTTAGCAGAAATCGGGGTCCAGGTTTTTTGCTTCACCCCTCTGTGTTGCTACTGTTTTCATTCTCAAGTGACTGCAACCTAATGGTAGATGAACGGCATCATGGGAAGGAAAAGAAGGAAATAGTACAAGAGTTACAGTCGCACTTAGGATCAGTACCAGACCCAAGCCACTTCGGGGAAACCAGAGATGTGCCGAGATGGAGGATGGTTTTGGCAGGTGGAGACCGGAGGAGATCCTAGGTGGGGTGGGAAAGCCTGGGCCGACAGCAAAGTCAAGAAGACCGCTTTGCAGGACTCGAAACAAGAGGTGGAGCGTGGCCAGCCACGGGCGGCCTACGAGTGCAGGTGCGGAGTTGGTGATCCAGCCTCTCCAGGCGAGGTCAGAGGGGACTGGGTCACAAGGGCAAAGACGGCAGGAAACAAGGCACCGGGGGAACAGCGCTGAAAATGGTGTCCGCCCCACTTTCAGCCGTGCAGCAAGCTGTGGGAAGGGCCTGGAAACCCAGGCTCAGGTTTCCATCATGTCCTGTCACAGACGACTGATGTATCCATCCTGGGGTTTATAATCTCCTAGAAATGTTCAAATCCTTGAAATTCTTAAGAATTTTTAAAACCTTTCAGTAATTTTTAAACACCTGTGTGTGTGTGTGTGTGTGTGTGTGTGTGTGTGTGTGTGTGTGTATACGTGTGTACATGTCAAGCACAACTTGCAGGAGTCGGTTCTCTCATTCTACCTGGTGGAGCCCAGGGGATCAAGCTCAGGCTGTCAGACTTGGCTTCGAACACCTTTCCTTGCTGAGTCACCACGCTGACCCTCAGTAATAGCTTTTAAACTCTTTCTTCCGGGCTTCATCAACTCAACTATGCTACACAGTGCTGTAAGGAGTTATAACAGAGGCCCAGTGTCTTATAGACAGTAACGCAGACAATTTCCACCAGTTAGATTCTCTCCACAGGCTCTGGGATAGGTATGTCTGTGTCTCCAAAATTCCTAAAATTGGCTGGCTGTCCAGAGGCTGGGCATGGTGACACATGCTTTACTCCAAGTCCTGGGGAAACTGAGGCAGGAGGAATGCCGGTTCAAGTCTATCGTGGGACAAGACATCATTTCAAAATAAAGAGAACAACAACAACAATAATAAATGTTTCTCTCACCTTTCTCTCTTTCCTGCCCTAGACCAGATCTGGCGGCCAACAAATTGACAGATCTCTCCATTTCCTTGGCCCAAACTGAAGAACCAGACAAGAGCTTTCTTCCAAGTGGTGCTGGGGTTTCATCGGCCGTTCCTCTAAGCTGGGCTTAGATTTACGGGTGCTTGGCCTCCTCGTGGGGTCCTCTACCTCCTTCTTGTTGGGTGACGGTCGTTGCACAGCTCATTTGCATATCACTCAGCAAATCTGCGCCTGGCCTGTGGTGGGATGGGAGGATGTGGATTGTGCCATCCAGATCCCAGCTCTTCAGAATTTGGTTTGAGAAACAGCAAGGAATTCAGGCTCTGATGTGAGCTGAAGCCAGAAGGAAGTGATGATGAGAAAGTATGGGAAAGGGCCATAGCCATAACTACAAGGCAGCAGAAGCCCTGGGGTTACAGTCAGAGGAAAGTGTGCTGGTTGTTGGTTGGTTTGTTTGTGTTATCCTGACACAAGTTAGGGTCACCTGGGAAGAGGAACCATCATCCGAGGAATTGCCTCCATCAGACTAGACCATAGGCAAGTCTATGGGAGCATCTTCTTGAATTATGATTAATGTATGAAGATCCAGCATACTATGGGCAGTGCCATCCCTGGGAAGGTGATATGGAGTTGTCTAAGAAAGGGGCAAGCCAGTAAGCATGTTTCTCCATGGTCTCTGCTTCAGTTCCTGCCTCCAGGTTCCTGCCTTTGAGTTCCCATTTTGGCTTCCTCTACTGATGGACTGTGACCTGTAAGCCAGATAAACCCTTTCCTCCTCAAGTTGCTTTAGTCATGGTGTTTTATCACAGCAATAGAAAGTAACAAAGACAGGAGGAGAGTGGAGCAGATCCAGGAAGAAAAGATGGTTACAGAAGATAGCCAGTCCCTAGAGCTGCCTAAAGTCTTGCTTTCTGAATCCTGTTCAGGTCCTTGTATAGCCCATCAGCAAATCTCTGCATCTTTAAGTTTCTGATTTTTGTTTGGTTTCCCCTTACTACTCAACTACATCCCTCCAAACAGAAGCCTGCCAAGTTCCTAAAGGCCAATGTCTACACACAACACTAGCTGAATGTGGTCAGAAGCCAGGCATCTTCAGAAGAAGATGAAGGGACCATCTGGGGATTGGGCTGTACTGAAGACTCTGAACCAGCATGCTCCCAGGGGATGCCACTCCACTTGTCCCCAGGTTCAAAAGCAAGAGGTTTATTGACACATAAGCGACCCTGATGTCCAACTGGAAAGGGAAAACATCAAACAAATAAAACAACACCAACAAAAACCCAAATCTGTCCAAAAAGGAGGCAGCAAAGAGGTAAAATCAAGAGATGCTGCCGAGCATCTTCCCTTCCTATGGCATTTAGAAAGACAACAGAGGCAGATGCTCAAAGCGACCTGACTAGACTTCTGAAGCTTGAGGAGCCTGTAGCATCTTAAGGCAATCTTTCCCTTTTTCTTTTTCCCTAGAGCAGAACTCTCAGGTGTTCAAATAAATATATTCTCAGGTATCAGCAAAGGTATTAAAAATGGTACCCCCTCCCACCCCTTAAATAGTTTGGCTTTGGCTAATTTCTATGGCTCTAAGAAGAAAGTGTTAGATTTCACTAGCTGGTAGATGAATGGGTGGAAGCTGGTAACCATTCTAAATTCAGGAGTGGCCTTCCTGATGTGCAGTCTCCAACGAGCTGCTTTCCACTGTGGCTGAAACCTCTCTCCTTCAGGTCCCCAGTGCATACATTGCTACTCAGATGAGGAGGCTGTCTCTTGATGAGTGACTGAGTACAAATGGTAACATCCATTTTCCTGGCAAATATTTTCCCATCCTAACTGGAAGACAATGGCACACCCTTGGAAGAGTCCCAGGGCACCAGTGGGGTAACAGTGAGGTGAGAAATAAAAGACACAGGTCACACTACTGCAAACAGCAGGACCAATCCCAGGTCTAACCTGAAGAAATCCAAAGTATCATATAAAACCCAAAGCTCTAAAGCCAAACACTTGGTCATCCTAAGGGAGAAATGATAACAAATGTTTTGTGTCAATGTTATTTTCTAGGTTAAGCTCTCAGTGATGGCTTTCTTAGTATAGTATAATTTGCTAGCATTTATTGCCTGTGATAAATTAGGAGTCCCCCACCCACCGCCTTCATGCTTTTTACTGCCTGGGGTAGGCTGATCACAGCTTTCCCAACTGTAAACGACTTTAGCAACTACTTGGGGCAGAAGGAAGTGAATTGGAAGACCCCAGGGCTATTTTTTATTCCCCCCCACACACCCTGGTGCTTATCTGCATAGGACATTTGAGGGAAAAGCAGGCTTCACCACACCCTAGTTAACAATGACTCATAGTAAAAGCTCTCCTCTCGCCTAGAGCATTCACTATGCAGCAGACCTGTGCCGCGCAACTCAAGTATTCTTCCAAGTGCCCCGTGGGCCACACTTGGCCACCACTTCTTTGTTTCTCTGCGTTTAGTAGTATGTAGGCTGTAGGTCTGTTATGTGTAGCCTTTGTTGTGTTGAGATACATTTCTTCTACTCAGTTTCTTCAAGACTTTTATCATGGAGGGATGTTGGATTTTGTCAACAGTTTCCGCGTCTATGGAGGTCACTATGAGATTCTTGCCCTTGAGTCCATTGATACCACTGAGGATGCAGTCTAGAAATGGTACAGTCTTGATTGGGTTCGTTCACTTGATTGCCAGTGAAATAATTAAAAGGCAGGAGAAATTCGAAGTGCAACAGGTAGCAGCAGCAAAATCTCCGGCAGAATCAGCAGGTAAGAAAGGTTTGCTGGGGGAGAAGAAACACATATAATCAGCTGACACAGAGAAAAAATACCCTCTGGGGAGGCAGAAGGGGTCCTCAGGAAGCAGAAAAATCCAGTCTCTTCTCACTGACTGGGTGGTTTTAAGGTCTTAATCAGCCTTCCCCCCTACTTTAGGGTTGGTCAGTTTGAAGACAGATAGGATGATTGATTGGCCCAGAACGGTTGAGTGACATGTCCTGATCCAGCCTTGAATTTGTTGAGCCAGCCCAACAGCAGGAAGTTGAGGAAAAAGCTGGCCATCTTCATTACCTAACCAAGGCCCTTCTCTCATTCCATCTGCCCACTGGGGAGTCTCTCTAACTCTAGT
The DNA here is from genome assembly GCA_902168405.1 of Peromyscus aztecus. Lineage (NCBI taxonomy): Eukaryota > Metazoa > Chordata > Mammalia > Rodentia > Cricetidae > Peromyscus > Peromyscus aztecus. The sequence goes on along the minus strand of CABHPQ010160849.1, from coordinate 25,658 downwards.
CCAGTGGTGCTCAACCTTCCTAATGCTGTGACTCTTTAATACAGCTCCTCACGTTGTGGTGACCCCCAACCACAACATTATTTTCATTGCTACTTTATAACTGTAATTTCTCTACTATTATGAATGAATTATAACATATCTGTGTTTTCAATGGCCTTAGGCGACCCTTGTGAAAAGGTCATTGACTCCTAGGTTGAGAACCACTGACCTAGTCTGTCATAATTACTCATATATGTTAACTTCAGAAGACAAGATGAAGCAAAACCTCTTGTCCTGTCACTGTAGGACTCTGTTCTTGAGCTGGGCTAACACAGCAGCATACTAGGGCACGACTCTAGGCAGAGTCCACCTGCCAGCATTCAGATGCAGTCGCGCTGACAGCAGGAATGTTTACCAAATACCCATTATAGGCCAGAGACCACACTAGCAGCCTTGCCCAGTAACTGCATATTTCGAGGGAATTATCCTGATGCCTTGGGCCTTTAACAGCAGCAGCCTTATTTTTAACTCAAGGGCCACTTCCAAACACTGGGGTGAGGCTTCCTTAGAGTTGGTAAACCTCACACTTCTGAAAGATCAAGCTGCTTCATCAGAAACAGTTCCCTTTCCATCTAGCCACTTCTTCTCCAGAGTCACCAACTCATGGCCACTTGGCTCTGGCTCTTATTCTTAGTGAGACAAAAGAAGGGGAATGCAAAAAAAAAAAAAAAATCCAAATAAAAATTGGAAGTAACAAGATCATTGTCCCCGCAGTATTGGAGCTCTTATCTGCCTCATGATAGCCAGTGGTGAAGATGGAGGTGATACCATGTGTTGGGATGCCTGAGAAGGTAAGTTGCAGCTTTTCTGGAAGTACTCACCTAGAGAGCTTGTCCCAGGTGAGGGCTGTTTACCTGTAAGAAGCAGGAATAGGCCTACAACAATCAGAGAGAATCTGGAAAGGCGAGCTCTGGAAAACCTCACCGTTAAGAAAAGGCAGTCTCAGAGAAGGCATCAGCATAGGAACTGCAAAGCTATTCCTCAGCCCAGGACCTCATCCGTATTCCCTTGACAGAGGATTCTCATGACCCATTTTTCCCAGAGGTGATTATTGGATCTCAAGCGAATGTTACTAATAGAACACTGTCTCTACCAGTCTTCTTTTGCTTTTTTTTTTTTTTTTTTTTTTTTTTTTTAAATTTCAAAACTCAAAGAGAGATTTTTTTTCTTAGTTACTGATGGGAAGATTATCAATTATTCTAAAAATCAAGAACACACGCAGGTGTGAGTGGTGATATACACTGGTAATCCCAGCACTTGGCAGGTAGAGGCAGGAAGATTTGTGAGTTCAAGATTAGCCTGTGATGAACCAGCCTGACTCCATTTTAGGTTCAAAAGCTATCTTATAGTAAAGACAAACTAGGTTCATTTCTGTTTATGATTAAAACTCTGTTTCTCAAGGATTGGGCTATGTCCCACCTGTAACCTTAATTACAAATGGTTCTGCTGTTCCAGGAAATAACAAACATGTCTTCATTTCAAAAAGTTATTATAACCATCTTGCAATCCTATCTTTGTTTCAAAAGGTTGTTATTGTTCTGGTAGAAGCTCTACCTCAGCCCCTAGCATCCTGGCATCCATATACCCAAAGAGTCTAGAATGTTCTGGTGGAAGATCCACCTCAACTGCCCTCCCCCATCTCTTTCCCCAAACACGGCTTCTCTCCCAGAGATGCTCAAGACCACTCCCACAGGGTATTTATGCTGCATCTCAGAAAACAGACATGTAGTTTTCCAATCTCTTGTCACCATCTCCTCTCTGGGGGGCTGGAGATCACCCAGGAACACTTTACCCATTAAACCGGGGACTTTTTCTAATTCAGTCTGATTTGGATTGCTGCGTCAGCGGACAGGCCTATGGGGTGTAAAAAACCTTTCAGTTTTGACTACCTGTTGTTATGACCACCTTGCAGTCAGGCCTTTGCTTCAGGAGGTCATTATGACTAACTTGTTATCCTTATGTCCTGCTCCTTTAACCCTGCTTATTTTGCCCACCTACTTCTGAGCTATTAAAACTTTGTCTTTCTCACAATGCTGATCTCTTGAACCCCACTTTTAGGGAGAGGCACCCCACGAACACAATTTTAAAAACCTTGCTTTAATTAATTCGCTGCTTTAATTTGGCCATGATGATTTGGGTGAGTGGTCTTCTCCTCACATCTTTGGGATTAACACCCAGGCTACATAGAAGACCCTGCCTCAAAAACAACAAAGAAAAAATGAAAGAGTGGTGACATTAACAGTATGAAAGGTTCTGGAAATACAGGCCTTGCCACCTCAAGCAAATTGCTACCACTTGATAAAGGCTTCAGAGCCTGCATTTAAATGGGTCAGATTCCCTCTTCCACCAGCCTACTTTCTGCACGCAGGCCTGGGAGGTCCACTGGAGAGGGCAGAGGTTTGTCTGCATTTAGCACCACAGGGTCCTTGGCCTTCCAAACCCAGCATGACTCCAAGGACAAGCACTTGTGTATAAATATTTGTGGTCTGTGTCTGTAGTCCACTTGCCTTTTCCATTACAATTCCGATGAATCCCCCTTTCCTTCTCAAACAAGGAGAATGGAAGAAAAGCCTTGTGTGTAACCAGGTAACCCTTGTGTGGCTCCTGTCCCCTCACCGTTTACTGCGAGCCAAATGAGCCTTCCATCATCATTTTCCCATTAGCTGGGGACAAGGCTTTCATTCCACATACATATTCTTTCCCCTTCTATAAGGTAATTATCTAAGATTTCTAGCGGAAAAACTAAAAATAAATAAATGGCATTCTTTCGAATCTGAAACTGACATTGGTCATTAGGGCTGAAAAAGTGACTGGGGCTCACTGAATCCTATGCAAATCAGTCCTGATGAGTCCTTAACTAATCTGTTTACAAACCAGACCCGCTAGACAGGCCTCAGTGATTTTCTATCAAAGCAAAGCCGGGGCTCTTTATGGGCATCTGGCTGTCCCTGAATGGGCAGTTTAAACATAGACTCTTTCCCTCAAAGTAAGATCAAAGGCTTTATTACTCCTAAACGAGTGCATTGTTCCCTCACCGACGTCTTGTTTGCAATTTGTGTTTATTAACAGCACTGTCTCAGGTTTACTTTGTGAATTACTGGTTTCTGAAAACAGTATGGCAGTTTTATGGACCACGGTATGCATTTGTGGAGATTATGTAGCATATAATACACAGAATGGCCCATCAGATAGGACATTAGGCACAGAAAATTCTCTGCAAAGATGGCCATACCTGACCATGCAGAATTCACTTAGGATTTTTTTTTTTTTTTAAAATAAAGGAAACCATCTGGCATAACAGAGCTAATACGAGAAAAAGATCCTCAAACCGAAGGGCAAGAGTTGGATAATGCTTTTGCTTGCCTTGGGAAGAATCTTCTTTGAAGTTATGACTTTATTTCTCCCTGAGAGTCAGATTGTAGAGCTGAACTGTAGATGAGGGATGTTAAAAGGGACAGTTCAAGAAAACCAGGTGTTTCCAGGCAGAGACCAGTTGGAGGGCCAGAAAAGACAAAATTCTATCTCCTGACTAACAGCACACCACAAATCCTTCTCTCGTGGTCCTTTGGCTACAGTTTTTTCTTTCTCTCTCTCTCTCTCTCTCTCTCTCTCTCTCTCTCTCTC
>CABHPQ010160849.1:0-21895 GCA_902168405.1 Peromyscus aztecus | reverse complement strand
TGTTTTGTTTTGTTTTTGTTTTTGTTTTTCGAGAGAGGGTTTCTCTGTGTAGCCTTGGCTGTCCTGGGGCTGTAGTTTTCTTATGTGAAGACATAGGCCTCCACCTTCCACAGCCCCGACACAGATTAGAACCACGTCCTTCACACACACCTTCCAATTCATCGTAGGAGGATGGAGCTGCCAAGAAAATTGCATCTTCTAAGATTTGTGGTGACACAGGTATACAAGCTTCAGGGTGTCACTGACCTATAAAAGCCACTAGACCAAACTGCTGTGAGCAGATGCGATGCAGGGGACCTAGCCTCCAAAGGGGCAGCTTTTAATGTTGCTAGATGGAAATGGGACAGCCAGGGAAGGCCATAATCAGGGACCATGCCACCGTTCAGGAGCTATCAGTTCTTAACGCTTTCTCTTTTGACAGGGAAGCTAGCATAAATTCACGAGGATAAAGACACATTTGTCAGACCCCGTGGACAGACTCATACCAATCCAAAACGAACTGGGCTGAAAGTGGCACACCCCACCCCAGGGAGAGCAAACTCACCGTCAATCTTCTCTGTAAGAATCTCTTACCGCTTAGCACCGTCTAAGTGTCCTTGATGGTCCCAGTTCCGTCATTGAGACTTGTGGGGAAAAGAAAATCAGACTGAGTTCAAATTCAACCCAAGTTTAAAAAAAATAAAGCATGTCTGCCTCCTCCAGACAGGATTTGAAGCCATGCTTCTGAAGTAGAAGAGATAAGAAATTCAGACCCCAAGGCACAAACAGCAACTATCAACCCGGAGTCGGGATGATTCCTAGAAACCACAGAGGAAAATGATTGGAACAGGGTGTGCCCCCTTGCGGCCCCCCCCCCCCCCCCCCCCCCCCCGAGTTGGCTCTACCTTTCACCCCACCTTAGTCGCCCCTCTCCTCTTTACCTGAACTGTCCCCATGTCTGTCTAAAATACAGACTTTTCAGACTTTTCATCTCTGAGACAGGTCAATGCCAGGTAAAAATAAAAAGCCAAAATAAATGAGTTAGGAGTTAACTTAGCAGAGCATGCTTTCATTAGCACAAATAAGCCATTGGGTCTCCCTGGCCATCTTGGCTCATTAAAGGGACTAAACTAAACCAAGCAGGGAGAATGAATCATGTTTGGCACTTATAGAGAGCAGGCCCCGGGTCAGGGTTAGGGTCATTCGGAGGAGACAGAGAGAGGGAGGCGCAGGATGAAAGGTACCTTTGCTCTTAGCATCTCTGAGATTGGAACTCTAAGGGGAAATTTCTGGATAGTCAAATAGTCTAAAATTACCCAAGCATGCTTCAAATTCTACCCATCAAAGGGATGCAGTGAAGTCTAAGACGCACAAGGCAGGTGTTGGGGAACAGTGAACTCTGTCTTCTCCTCTCTGCTGAGGCGGGGTGGGGGCTGCAGGCGCCATGGGGATGGGCATTAACTCTTTCAGGGCATAAGGCTATCACTAGTGAAGTTAGGAGAAGTCTTCCACTTCCCCAAACCCAGACGACTGTTTTTGTTTTTTTTTTTCTTTTAAACCAGGAGCAACAATTTTACCCAATTCCATCCGATTAAAGGGAAACGTGAAAGATTTTTTATTTTCTGATTTGACAATTTTAATTGAAGTTTTCTGCTCTGAAATACTGTTTCCTACTGAAACAATATTTGTTCTAACCGCCAACAACCCAAATGCTAAAGTATTTTAGGCATTTATCATTTTTAATAACCATGGCAAATGCCAAATTTTGTCCTTTTGAAGATAAAATGCTATCCTCAAAAAGTCACAGGATTTGCATATACAGCCAAGGCTAAGAAACAGGCCCAAACCTGCCCTTTGGTTTTATGAGCCTGGCTGTGAGGAAGGTTTCCATAGCTTCCCCTCTGCCAATGTCATTACTTTACAGAGTGGCCTGCCAGAGCGCAGCTCGGAGCTAAGCTCTGTCAGGTTTATTCAAGTGGCTCATTCTAGATGAGCCCTCCTGCCATCTCTGTACCAGGCATGACAGAGTATCATTAATAAAAATTTATTGATCTGTGAATCTATTCCTGGCTATAAAAAAACTTCTAATAAATGAGATGGCTATATGAGCAATAAATAATATGTAACAAGAGAGAGTCCAAAAACTGTCAAGAAAACATGCCTCGTGTTTTCTTAAATTCTTAAGTAAGAGGACTCAGAAGTTTAGCGCTAAAACAAACCTTTGCAAGCAGCACAGTACTTCCCTGTAAAAAGAGAGAACTAGATCCCAAATCTACACCACTCAGTAGTGACCTAGGATGGACCTCAGGTCTCTGGTCCTCTGGTCCAGGGATGGTTCTTGTATCCAAGGCATTCCAAAGCACTCCCTGCAGGCTGCTTACAAAGGTTTCAGTTTTGCTCTGGTTTCCTATGAACGTTTTGAAGGAATCTAATTCCAGTCCAAAGAAGTCTTTTTCCTTTTGAGGTATTCTTGAATTATTAAATGATGAATACAATTACATACTAAAAGGTCATCTTCAATCTGTCTGCTGCCAAGAATTCCACGTGCATCCAGGACGACAGACAAGCTAGTTTATGGGCCTGACACCTTGCATGCAATGTTACAAATCCCTATGATGTCCTTAAGCTCCTTCTTCAATTGAACTGAAAGATGGCTAAAAACCCTACTCGGGCTGATGACTCCCCACCGGCTAGCCATTTGAGAATGCTCCAGGGTGCAGTTTCTACAGTTGAGGCGGGCAGTAACTGTGGCTGTTTCCCTGAGCACAGGCAGCCTTCTGACAGTAGGCCGACTCAAATTTATGAACATGGATAAAGTTGCCGGATTCACCTTTCCTCGCAGTGTGGACAGATCCTACACGCTTCTGACTGCTTAGAAAGCAGGTCAAGATAAGAACCTGTGTGGGGAGAGGCGGCTGCAGGGTGTCATTCCAATCGGGTCATGTGGTGTCAGATCGGTAGGACAGAGTCCCCCAAACACAATACTCTAGAGTCCCTTAGGGAATTAATCTGTGCTATCATGAGATTACCTGCTTTTCTGTACGTGCAAATCAATGATTAAAGTGTATATAGGGCTGGACTTACTACCAGAAATGCACACCTTTCCCTGTAAAAATTTTATTTGGTTTTCACAAAAGTCAAAAGTTGACAAGCTTTTGATGAAAAAAAAAAGTTTTGTGAAAGGTCCAAATTCTGTTAGCTTTTTTTATTTGGAGGTTGTGTGTTATGAAGTGTAATCATTAATAAAATAAACTTGGACCCAGGCAGTGGTGGTGCATGCCTTTAATCCCAGCACTTGGGAGGCAGAGGCAGGTGGATCTCTGTGAATTCCAGGCCAGCCTGGTCTACACAGCTAGTTTCAGGACAGCCAAGGCTACACAAAGAAACCCTGTCTGGAAAAACCAAAACAAACAAACAAACAAAAATAAATAAACAAACTTGGCACAAAGCAAGTCTTCAAGGAAAACAGTTTGTGCAGTCAGTAGTTCACTCAACACACACACACACACAATGCCCACAGTTTCTACTCTTTCGTATAGTCAAACACTCACCTGAACTCCTCAATGACGCCAAGGGCTAAACTTGACAGTGACGCTCAACGCCGCCGAGAGGACACATTTCACTCCTTCAAAGAGCTCCCACTCCAGTGTGCAAGGCACGCGAGGCAGCAACTGTAACAGGCAGCTCCCTGACACAGAGGTTAACACGGAGCTATCCTGGGGAAATGACTGCCTGAAGTAGCTACGGAAAGCTATTTAACAGTACCGGCACCTGAGCTGGCTAGTCAGGAGGGGAGGCAGGGGTACTCAGCAGGCAGGGTGGGGGAGTCGCAAAGGCACTAACTACCAACCAGAGCATGAGGAGATGGAAGAGCTGGGAAACGGCAAGGCCTAGGGGAATCAGTGCTGGAGGAGTAAACAGAAGCCGGGGCACCAGGGGCTTGGACACCACTTAGTTCGGCCGGCAGCATCCCAAACTAGGGGATTTGAAGTAGGGGGACCTGCGCTAGACTTCCATCTTGGAAAGACCTCTCTCAAAGCAGTGTGGAGGAGGAAGACCCAGACCAGCGACCAAGAAGCAGCTGGGAACCCAGGGGCAAATTGGTGGCTACCAGTGGCTGCAGGGAAAGGGACAGCTGGACCCAAGGGACTTTAGTAAAGGGTGGAAGTGTTCTAAACCAGGACTGTGGCAGGCTCTGTAAGCCTGACTTTAGGAAAAGTGTGCCAAAGGAGGGCCTTTTATTTTATGTAAATTCTACAACAGCAGAACTGTTTAAAAAACAAAGAGCATGGGCGGTGGTGGCGCACGCCTTTAATCCCAGTACTCGGGAGGCAGAGGCAAGCGGATCTCTGTGAGTTCGATGCCAGCCTGGTCTACAGAGTGAGATCCAGGACAAACACCAAAACTACACAGAGAAATCCTGTTTCGAAAAACCAAATAACAACAACAACAACAACAACAACAACAAAACAACAACAAAAACCAAGAGCAATTATGGGGTGTCCTGGATACAAGTCTGCTGAGAGTCTGCCACAAGCGCTGGGGATTTAGAATCAGCATGGATGGAGAAGAGTGAGGCGTTCTGAGATCTGCATGGAACAGGGCCAGGAGAACCAGGTCTGTCAGGAAAGGTGGGGGCCTCTAGGCTTTGGCATGTGATCTGAGACCCCGTGGCCCACTAGAGCAAGGTTCTCTGAATTCTGCATTAGGACATCTTCGGTAGGCTAATTCTTAGGTACTGTCCTGTATCGCGGGATGCTTAGCAGCTTCCTTGGCCTCTCTCCACTGAACTCTAGGAGTGTGACAACCAAAGACATCTCTAGATACTACCTTATATTCTTATGGGAACAGGTGTGTTCCACTTGAGAACCAGTTATTAAGAGAAAGAGATCTGCCTTCTTACACACACACCCCACTATATTAGTTAACTCCCCAGTTCCCTTCTCAATCCTTCGCAACCACTAATCTACCACAAATCTCTGTGGATTTGCTTTCCTGACATTTCAGATGCATGGAAGCACAGACCACGTGGCCCTTTCGGTTGGCCCATCTCAAGGCTCGTCCGTGCTGAGGCGTGTTTCAGCACTTTGTTCCTTTAATGGGAATCTTGCATTGTGCTTAGACCACAGTGTACTTATTCCACTCCTTCCCAAGATTCTTCAAAATGCCACTAATGACCTCTAATTTGCCAAATCCAAAGGGTTGATTTCCAGCCCCTGTGGCACTCCACTTATCAGCAGCTTTTTAAACTGACAAACGTTACCTCAAAACAAGTTTCCTGCAAATTCCAGGCCCCTGCTCTTTTTCTCGTCAATTGAGAGGAATGTCTACCTTTTTGCCACGGTGAACGATGCTGCCAGGAGCTCCGTCATGAGGCTGTTACTTGCATACATTTCCATTTGGGGGGCACAGGGACCAGAACAGCAAGTAAGGTGCTGACTTGGAGTGTAACTTCAGAGGAACTTCCAAAAACTACTTCTCAAAGTGCTGGTTCTGACACTCCCAGCACCAGGGTTTCAGGTCCAGCGCCTTCGTCCCCATCATTGTCCTTAACTCAGACTCTTTTACTTCCAATTAAGGTGTAACTCCTTCAGACAAGACAAGAGGAGGAGGAGGAGGAGGAAGAGGAGGAGGAGGAGGAAGAGGAGGAGGAGGAGGAGGAAGAGGAGGAGGAGGAGGAGTTGCCCAAGGTCATGCTAGAGGTCAGTAAAGTCCATGCTTGATTAACATTTATCATTCATGTTGAAAACCACGGAACTAAAATTCCACTCTAGGCTCCATGGAGCGCCACAGGGGGACTGACACACTGCTCCCAACTGCTCAAGAGTCACTCAGCATGTGTCTCGTCTCCTATCATCACTCCCCCACTCCCATCCATATTTGCAATCTTGGAAATACGTCTAGCCTTTCCATCTCAACACTGAATAAATTTCCTATCCCACATTCTCTGCCAGGGTCCACCCTGCCTCTCTTCCTCACCTCTAATTCCTCTCCTTTCCCTCCTTCGTCACCCCCTCAATTCTAAGACTTTTCAAAGTCACCAGTTACCTCTTGCCAAATCCAGATGACTCATTTCTAGTCCTTGCTCATTCAAGTTATGAGTAGCTTTTGACAGGCAACCACCACTCCCTTACAACCCCCTTCCTGTGGCTTCCAGAATTCTGCTCCTACCTTTCTCCCTACTTTACTGGTCCTCCAGCCTCATCTTCCCACCCACACAGAGCTCAGTCTTGACACCTTGCATTCTTTTCTTACATCACTAAGCACCTCAGATAAACTGACTTCCCCTCCTAAACATCCAATCTTTGTCAGATCCCTTTCCCAAAGACACAGCAATATTCTTCCTTCCACTGTCCCAGGCTATTGATTTTAGTGGCCCCCGTTCTCTAGTCAGCAGCTCCATCTTTACGGTCAGGATCTGACTACTTCTTGTCTCTGACATCACTGTAACACTCCAGCCCAACTTCCACCATCTCCCATCTGTATTATCACAACGGTCTCCTAACTGGCTCCCCTGCACCTCATACCCCATCCACACCCAAGGCCCTGCAATCTACTCTCCAAGCAGCATCCACTATGAACCCTTTTAAGAGAGGTCAGATCACGTCATTCCTATGAACAAAATCCTTCACAGACTCACCTTTATGAATGGCGATTTGGAAAATGGCTACCATAGTGTCCTTCTTTGTATCCACATGTTCAATTGCTCCCTTCCCAAGATGACTCTGGCCTTGGCTGTGTGACAACTTCTGCCCACATGCCAGGTGACTGAAAGATGCCTGTTCATGGGCTGGTTCTCTGTTGTTCCAGGGAGCACTTCCGCTACCAGGTGAAAGGCTCAAGCCAGCTTCCTGAAGGATGATGAGTGTCTTTGAGAGAAGCCACCATCATTCCAACTGTCCCAGCTGAGTGACCCTTCAGCTCCATTTGAGTCAGCCCCATGCAGAAGGAAAAAAGCCACACTAGACAGTCTTGAAAAATAGCAACTTTATTGTATTAAGCCACAAAATACTGGGGTGGTTTGTTACCCAGTGAAAGCCCATGTCCTGCCATAGCTGCCCAGCCCTCTTCCTCACAACTTCACTTAGAACCTCGCAGTCTTCCTGTATTCTTCCTCACTGTCCCACCTCAGGGCAATGTACTCTGTTTCCTATATTATCTTTCCTCAAACGCTCATGGGGCTTGCTCCCCGATTGTTATTTTTTATCTGTAACTAAGTATCAGTATATCATCCGAGAGAACTCACACTAACAAACCCCTGACACTCCCCTCTCCCACCCTTCTTCTTCATTCTCGAGTTTGACACATCCATCACCCTTCATCACACCTGCTCCCAACAAGATGCTAGATCTGTAAGGGCAAGAACGTGGCCTCATTTATTACTATGTTTTTAGCACTTTCAATAAGGTCTGGACTTTTTTTTTTTACTATCAGGAAAATGGCAAATGTAGTGGTATTCCCACTAACTTGGTGTCTAGGTCTATCACTATCATGTTTCTTGACACAAGGCAGGAAAATGAGGACTGCACTCCACACTGAGGCAAGTTACATTTGATGCTGAATTCCGTATCACTTACCACCAAGGAACATTCAAGCACACTGTCATCAAGTCTTCAGAAGGGCGCCTGGAGGCTGGCCTGACAATGGCCAAAGCTCTGTACCCTTTGACCTCCCTCCTTCGTTCTCTCCCCCTTCCTCCATTAACGTATAAAAAAATAGTTAGAGACAAAAAGCTCCAAGAAAATGTTATCAGCATAGAAATTTATTTAAATTCAAAATAATATGACTATAGTTAGAATAATGTAATAATTATCTAAAGGAAATATTATCATTGGCTCTGAAACAGTCTAAAGATGTTATTATTCTGGAGTCAAAAATATGTATGAGACTATGCAGGAAGCGGGAATACAGAAACAAGGGGGTTGAGCGTGGAAAGCTGTAACAGGAGAGGCACACTAAGACACTGGAACAATCCAAACAGGAAGACACTGTCAACAAGCTGTCTTACCCGTCAATCCTGGACAGGAAGTCAGCAACCCGGAATGAAGGAATAACCCCAGTTGGTTAACAGGACAAACTTCCCTCTCGTTTGTCTTTGTAACCGATTTCTTTCCTTTTTACCATGGGTTCCATCTCGTTGACAAAACATTTGGTTTTATTTGCAAAGTGGAGTAAATAAATATCCTGATCAGAGTGTTCAATTTTGTTGAAGGTGCTCAAGGATCAGACTTTTTAAAAAGGTCAACTGAGCTAGTTAGCGGAAACCATCAGGTACGTTTGCTAAACATATGAAAGCAGCATCGTTTAAAACTGGGTGAGAAATTCCAGGGATTACTGTAATGTAGACAATCAAAAGCAGACAGACGACCTTTGATTAAACCCATCAGAGGGTGAGCTAGGAGAAGGCTCAGGACAGAGCCTGATTCCCAAGGGTCCATGTCCAGAGGGCATGTCAGAAGGTCTCCTCCTCCCGCAGATACTGGAACACAGACGAGAAGTCCTTCTTTGAGTAGCCTTTGGCACACATCATCCTGTATATCTGGTGGGCCAGGCTTCCTAGAAGAATTGGGGTCTTGGTGCTGGTGGCAGAGTCTTGAGCCAATCCCAGATCCTAAATTAAACAGGCAGGAGGAAGCACGCTGAGATTTGTGGGAAGACGCATTTTGGAACTGGGCTGTCTACTGCTAAGGGGAGGAGGGAGAAGGAAGAAGAGAATTTGAAAAAAAAATACGATTCTTACATGTAATAAGTATGCGAGTGTGTGTATTTTTCTCTCTTTTGATGCTGAGGATCAAACCAAGTACTTCATCCAGCAGTAGGCAAGCATGCTACCACTGAGCCACACTCCCAGTCCGTATTATTTTACTAAGTGCTTTCACAGAGCTGGGAAAGTGCTACAAACAGAAATCTTGATTTCTGAATGTCAGCACTCCTGTCCCCCAGGAAACCTGTTCATTTTGTTTTTAGATAAAAATACTGTGTAGGCAGTATGACATAAGGATGTTTTTTGCAAGCCAGGTGTGTTGGCACATGCCTTTAATCCCACTATTCAGTAGGCAGAGGCAGCTGGATCTCTGAGTTTGAGGCCAGGATGGGTTACAGAGTGAGTTTAAGACAACCAGGACTACACAGAGAAACCCTGTCTCAAAAAACCGAGATAGAGATAGAGAGAGAGAGGGAAGTTTTCCAATCTGTGGAAGTCTGTATGATTGCTATAAAAGTATATTCTAACATGAAGGGAAACACATGGAAACAGTTTCAAATGCACTCTACACACCAGTATAGAGTGGTAAATATGACGCTGCAGCCTACACAGATTCAGTTTACTGAAGAAAGACACTCAAGAGGGACTACTATTATTTGGGAGCAAGAGTACCAGTATGGAGGTCAGGACGCATAGTCCAAGGTCCTGGTAGAGCCTCTAGAACAAACAGATGGTGGAGCACAGAGCTGAAAGACAGGTGTTAGCTGGGTAAAAGCACTGGGGGCTGAAGGAACAGCAGCAGGGGAGAACAGGCCTGACAGAGCACAGTCTGGGGGAAGGTTGGGAATGAGGAGAAGGACCAGTAAGTTCAGCACGGCTAAAGCGGAGAGGAGCAGAACAGGGAAGGGAAGCAAGGGCAAACCGTCAAGGCCTTGTTAGACACGCTGCAGAGAGAGACGTTAACCTACAAGTAGCTGAAGCTATTAACGGCAGTCCCAGAAGTGACACACTCGGGCTTTACATTCTAGCTACTCTCATTATCGTGTGGGAAGTGATATGGAGAAGATCAGGAGGATCAGTGGGGGAGGCTGGCTGGGGGTGTGTGTGCAGAGGAGGCACTGCCAGGGATCTGAATGAATACAAGACCCGCTCAGGGAATAGAGTGGACAAACGTCCCGGGGCATTCGGGAGAGCAGGACAAGCACAGCATGTGGGTGAATGTGTCAGTCCATTTGTAATGGGGTGGAGGGTGGTGAGCGCTAAGAGCTGAAGTATTTTCTACAGTTGAGATGACGAATGAAACCAAGGCAGTGAGCTGCCTTTTAAATGACTAACTTACACACAAATCCCTCCGTACACTCAAAGCAGGAAGACCTACTGGAAACCCATGTATACTTTAACACAAGTGCATTAACAACCAGGAAATCCCACCACTCCCATTCTAAGGAGTTGGTAAGTTAATGCAAGCTTATGATGAAGAACAAAATTTTACTAGCTTATATTATAAGCAAACCCAAGCCCCAAAGAAAAATCTCAGCCCATCCTTGCCCAGAAATAAAATAAACAAGGTAAGGATTTTTTTTTTTTTATCAAAGCCATATTTACACTAATTTTTAGTGGGGAATTGACTCACTGTTATAACAATTTGCCTTCTAGGACAGGTGCATGCTTTGCTGAAAGGTGTGCGTGTGTCTGTGTGTGTGATGGTGGGGATTAGACTACTAAATGTTTCTTCTTTCCCTCCCAGTTAATCTCGGCATTTACCGGTAATACCTTAGCCATGAGTGTTGTTCCAAAGCCACCTTGGTAGTTATTAGACGAGGGGACTCCATCCATCACCCCAGGCACAGGGTTGTAAGTGTCACTGGACCAGCATCGTCCCGAGCTCATGTTCAGGATTTTAGCCAACAATTTTGGGTCAAGCCCTGACCTGTCAAAGGTCAAAGAAAAACATTAAATATCAGAATGTACAAGTCACTCATGACTTACTAACAAGCGAGGGCATTCCACCTTTTTGTTCATCACTATAAATTGAAAGTCCACACAGAACTAGGAGGCAGGAGAGTCGCTGCAAGTGTGAGCCGGCTTGGGGTACACAGAGAGGGTCAGACCAACCTGGGCTACAGAGTAGCAGCCAACCTCAAAAATCCAAAATAAAGGCCAGGAGTGGTGATGCATGCCTTTAATCCCAGCACTCTGGAGGGAGAACAGGCAGATCTCTGTGAGTTCAAGGCTAGCCTGGTCTACACGATGGCCAGGGTTACATGGAGAAACCCTCTTTTAACCCCCTACCAAACAAAACAAAACAGAACCCCACCCCCCAAAAAACCCAACAACAAAACACCATCCATAAAATCAAAGCCAAGTGAGGAATCCAATCTTCAATTGTATATTAAGAGCTGCTGATTAAAGCTGAGCAGTGGGGCACACACCTTTAATCCCAGCACTCAGGAGGTAGAGGCAGGCAGATCTCTGTGAGTTTGAGGCCGGCCTGGTCCACAGAGCGAGTTACAGGACAGCCAGGGCTACATAGAGAAACCCTGCTTTAAAAAAGCAAAACAAAGCAAAACCCCTGAAAACAGCAACAACAGAAAGAGTTGTGATTAACAAGGTCATTCCAGAGAAAACCCACACCGTCTACTATAAAGAGAAAATGCATAACCTCATCACAGTGTGCGAGGCTTCTCACACTCAAGCATTCACTTACGAACTTTAAATCAGTCTGATAATCTAAATTCTACACTCACATAGAAACGATCTATTTCAGAAAGAAATATTGGCAACTCTGGAAAGTCATGAGTCCGGGTGGAAGCACTTATATGTATGTTTATTCCTTTGGTTTTTATGAGAGTAAGTGCAAGAGATGAACGATGAGCTGTGAAATGTGCTTAGGAGAAGTTATCATTACAAAAGACAGTATTTCCTGCTGCACACTTTCCCTTATTTATTAAGCCTTCATTAGATAATCTTGCTTATGAAGCAAGTCTGCCCAGAGTGGTGGCATATGCTATCTATTCAGAGACATGCGTCAGAGTTCTGGGTCACCTGCTGATAAGGTTACTGATCCTGATAAAACAAAGCTTGCTGGAGTAGAAACATCATTTGTTCTATCACTGGGCTGATGGCATAAATGGCTGCTCAATGCAACCCTAGGAACAGCTGCAATCTAAGGATCCTCACACAGTTTGGGATACCCAGCTTGTTAAATATCACTGAATCAAGTTTCAAATAAAACTCCATACTCAGCCATTTATTGGTTTCTTTCATGCAAAGGACCATTATAACACCACTGTCATAAAAGCTTTCTACTTTGTCTTAAAATCAATCTCTTCTAGGAAAAAAAGATTGAAAAGTAACACTTAGATAAATGTTAAACAAACTGCACCTCAGTATGCTTAAATTGATCACTGTGTAGTCTGTTCACTGCAAAATCTGAATACCCAACCAGCAAGGCATTTTTGTGATGCTAAAGCCGGGAAGAGAGCTGACAGCCCAGAATCACACGGAACCAGTGCAACACAACAGGATGCAGCCAGGCTTCTGAGGGGGTGGGAATAAACAGCACACCATGTGCCACCCAGGCTGAGTCTGTGTGCGGCCCATGGTATGATGGGTCTTTGTTAAGGATTCTATCAAACATAAAGAGTCCATCTAAATCAGCTATCAGCTTCTGTCCAATAATAAAGAGAGGCACAATAGTTTCAGTCTTTTAAAAATATGAGTTTGGCAGAGCCTAATCTCAGCAAGTGGGAGGCAAAAGCAGGAAGATTAGGAGTTCAAAGCCAGCCTGGGCTACATTACACAGCAAGTCCCAGGCCAACCTCAGCTACATTAGTCAGACACTGAAAAAGCCCAAGGGGAAGGAAAAGACCCAAGTCTGCTGTGTGTGTGTAGTTACAACAGACACTTTCTTTCCAGTGCAAATAAAATCAAGCTATCATCAGGAGGACAGTGAGACATGGCATGAAAAGACAAAGACAGCATTCTTAAGGAATAACTGTGAAGAGAAAAAGCAGATTAGCCATCAGCTAACTGCTGTAACTACAAATGTATTCTCTAGGCAAAATATACATCCATAAAGACAGCACATTCCCAAAGACATCAAACATTTTAGGGGCATCCTACTGTCTTAGAGATCAAGATGCCATCACATCTAAAGCAGCGGATTTACTCCTCTCTTTAGAACCTTTTAGGTTATGCTGGCCAGTACTTCACAAGACTCTTGACTGCAAAGGAGGTTCATACTCTGCAGCATTTGCTCAAATGGCGAGTTAGGCCTAATTCCCTAACTTTGGAACACCCCCTGCTTTCCCCGAATGGAACAACCAGGGAAAACACTGGCACTGGCTAATGGAAACCTGCTTTGGCGAACATGCCACTATCCAGAGGCATATAACGGGTACATGCACACATAGAAAATCAGGTGGGAGCTGTTTCCACTCACTTTCCAAACCTGATGCTGCCTGCCCTGCAGATTCCCTTCAGGAGCCTCCTGCTCCCTCCCTGCCCCCACTCTGCAGCAAAGTGTATCATTAAAAAGAGCAAGTGAGGAGTGTTTTGCATTTCCTCTTTCTGAGGCTTCTTCAGCTGGCACATACAGAACTGACAGTTAGAATTAGACAGGATATTAAAATCAGTTACTGAAGTCCTCTGTCTTCCACTGTGCCCAAGGCTTGTAATGGTCTGAAACCAGCTAGAATACACAGTAATTGTCATTCAGAGAGTCTACCCTAGAACGTCATGCTTCACTGGAGAAGACTGAGTTTCCATTTGAAATCAACAAATTAATCCAAGACAGGTATCTGAAAGGGCAAGTTTAATAGGAAGCAGCTACTGGGCTCTCAACCATGATAAAATGTTATTGCTGCTTCCCTGTAAATTGGCTGGGAACATATGATACTTCTGCATAAGAGCCCCATCGCTGCTCAGGAGATATACAGCTCAAGCCATCAAAAGGATGACAGTCTGTCAGTCCCCATAATAACTTGCCACTGGAGGTGGTTCAAGAGTGTGTGCATGCATGCCTGTGGCTTTACAATTGCTGGGATGTTCTCTGATACAAACAGAATGAATTCATTGCTCTGACTGCATATATAATGCAACTCAAATAAACGTCACTATGTCAAACCTGCTCACCTCTAAAACACAAGACCGGTAAACGAACTTTTGGGAGAAATGAAAAATGATGCATCATAAACTGTTAAAAAAAATGAAAAAGTATAACAACACGCTTTGCCTTCACCATGGCCAAAATTTTAGGGACCAAAAGTTTGTTCATTTTCTACCTTTCAAGTATCTACACTGGTATTTGTTAAGAACAACAACTGAGTGTTGGTATAACAGAAACAGATCTGGAAAGAACACATCTAAAGCCATGTCTATTTTAATCAATCACCCACTGATTCACTCACACATACTCACATATACTGCCACGTGTCAGTTCCAGGCAAGAGCCAATGAGACAACAAAGAAAGCCAGCACAGTCTGTGCCTGCCTACCAGGGGCAGGTGAGAGGAGATCCACACCCAGAGGCCATGGAGCCACAGCCCATCCTCTCCCTCAACCTCTCCCTCCTCTCCTCTTTATTTAGTCCCGTCTTCACTCTGAATGCCTGCTATGTTCTTACGAGCTGGCCATGCACACATCTATTACGGAGCTTACATTCTAGATGGAAAAACAGGTAATAAAACACACACACACACACACACACACACACACACACACAGAGACAGAGACAGAGTCAGCTAGTGAGAAAGGTTACGAAGGAAAACTGTCCAAAATAAGAGTCAAATCCTAACCTCAGATATCATTAAGTACTTTGTGCTAAGAACTACTTTTAAAAAGCTACAAGGATTAATCAGCCATCTCAATAACCCAGTGAGGGTTGGTACCATTATCATTTTATAAATGAGAAAAGCAGACATCTGTGTATAGCTGGATGCAAGTTAGACAGACTAACCAGCCTGAGACTCACTGTGTGACGGTGGGTAGTAGTGACATGACAGTCAACCAGCCAATGTGTGGCATTTCACCAGTTAAGAAATCCTATCAACATTTTGATTATCAACCTCCTGCATTTTTTCTGTTGGGTAGGGTATAAAAATAAAAGTTTTGTCAGGCGGTGGCAGCACACGCCTTTAATCCCAGCACTCAAAAGGCAGAAGCAGGTGGATCTGAGTTCGAGGCAAGCCTGGTCTACAGAGTGAGTTCCAGGACAGCCAGGGCTACACAGAGAAACCCTGTCTTGAAAGCCAAAATAAATAAATAAAAGTTTTAATCCTCACAAAAGACCAAACCGAGGCACAATAATCAAGAAACTGGAAGCACGCCTGCAGGAAAAGCTCTCTGGGAAAAGTTTCAACTGCAGCAGAAGCAACAGTGTTACAGCCTCTGTCCTCAAGACCACAGGGCGGCTGCAGGAGGGGGTAGGCTGCACTGACCATGCAAATCACTTGTTACCCCACCAGTGTTTCTTACGAATCAATTCCCAATGGAGCCAAATGAAAAGTCAAACAACAAAATGCACGTTAACAATGCTGCTTGTGTGTGATCACAGAAACACAACCTCTCTCATGCAAGCAGGGAGCTTTCAAGGCTACAGGACAACTTCGGAGTCCTAACTAGGAATCCAATTAGGAAGGAAAAAGATCTAATAAACAGGAATCTCAAAGTATATTATGTACCAATATTTTTTGCACTTTATTTTTTTTAACAACATTTTAAATTTTCACTAACGTCCATAAAGGCTCACTGTAAAAGAGCAAAGGGTCAAGATGATTTTTAAACTGTATGATTTTATTCTTCTATTAAAGAGAAAACCATATTCCAGAAAAAACTAAAACACTGACTTACGAGAATGAAATTAATCAGAAATGATCACGTCACTGGAACAGGCGACTCAATTTGTAAATGTTGACATTAATACTCTAGAAAATTCTACTTGCGAGTGAGCAGAATATAAATGCAGTTGGACCGCTTTGATGCTGCACTACTCTGTGGGAATTTACTACTTGGGAATTTATGCTTGCTGATGCCAATTTTCTCTTTCACCTTGCAAAGTGCAATAAATCGTGGCCGCTCTCTATACCCTATCAGAGAACAGTCCTGTCATTTCAAACCACGTCTGTAAACCACAGAGACAAGACAACAGCAGAAGCTCTCCTCCTAGGCTGTCAGAACTCTAAGGCAATGCGGGAACCTCAAGTTAGTGAACAACCTAGTACAATCTGAAACATTGAAAGTTCGGTTATTTTAACAGTCAAATAAAACAAGCAAGTTTCTGCCTTGTTTTGGACTTCTTATGCACATTTTATTTATATTTATAGGTCTCTCTTTCTCCATATAACACATAACACATAACACACACACACACACACACACACACACACACACACACACACATCTGTACATATTTAGAGTTTTAGCAAAACTAAACCTTTAAAAGTTTTGTATTTTTCAGCTTCTGGAGTGCTAGGTTCTATTATACCCTGGAACCACAGAAAAGCCTCCTATTTTCAAACATTATTTTACCATACTGGGTCATGGCCAAAATAAGATAAACTATTTTCTGCTATTAATTTCCCTATGTGGATTTACACCACTTTCAATATTTTCCTTGGGAACCCACCAAGTGCAGTAGCCAACAGCTTTCACTTCATTATACATTTTGTTCAGGTGATAGCCCTATTGTTCTTTATTAGCTGCCATCAGTGGATTTCCACAAGCACTTACCCTAGATGGAAGTTCCACTTTAATGTTTTCAATTACACTTATCTGTGTGTGTGTGTGTGTGTGTGTGTGTGTGTGTGTGTGCACTCACATGCCATGGCATGTGTATCATCAGAGGACAACTTGCAGGAGTCAGTGCTCGCCTCCCACCGTGTGGGTCCTGGGGATCAAACTCGGGCTGTCAGGCCTGGCAGCAGGTGTCTTACTTTTACCTGTTACAGCATCTTTCTGTCCTCAATACTTCATTTGTTTCATTTATTCGTTTGCTTGTTGGTTTACTTATTTGGAGACAGGGTCTCACCACGTAACTCTGGCTGGCCTGGAACTCACTATGTAGAGCAGGCTGGCCTCAAACACACAGAGAGATCTGCCTGCCTCTGCCTCCCAAGGTCTGGGATTAAATAAAGGCGTGTGCCACCACATCTAACCCAAAGCTTTGCTTCAGAAGAGCAAATAATTATCTACTCAGAGTTTTGACAGAGAAGTATTTGAGAAACTCCAGAAGACACACTGCTGTGCCTAAGGAGCATCCTGAGCCAGTGATGTTCTGGCAGGAGGGAAGAACAAACTTGTGAGGAAGGGGCACGTCAGGAATCTAGGATGTGAACCTAGGCTCATCCAGGCTTTTACTTTCACGGTTTATTTCCAGAAAAATAAGAATAAATCATACATATAAATATATATGGATATTAATTCTGTTGTTAGCAACAATTGACTTTATATGCAATTCAAGCTCCAGAAAACTTGGTTTTCCTCTTCCATGAAACTGGTCTAGAGAACAGATGTGAAAATAAATATGCTAGGAACAAGTTTTTCAGTATGACAAGGGGCCCACAGCCTGAAACTGGCCACAGCACAGATATGACGTTCTGAAGGGTTCCCACGCACAACGGTTTTATTAAAGCTTTGTACAGACATGCCTTACCATCTTATAGACATGGTTCTAAAATGTAAATGGTATGGGATATTGATAAACCAATTAGCGCTGATGCAAAGCAAATTCCTCTTTTATCTCAATTACAACATGACAACTTAATAGGTCAAGATAGTTTAACATCTGAGACGGGCAATTCAATGAAACAACAGCATCTTGATATGGTAATTAAGAGGAAATGTGACTCCATTACCATGGTTAAAAAATATCTCAAGCACTTTGGCTCTTTGTATTGCTTTTATCAAAAGCTGGGGTCCAAGCTGCTCCTCTGCTTCTTGCTACATCTATCTGACAAGCAGCCCAGAGATAAGAGAAAAGCTGTGAATAAAGGAGTCTGCACACATTAAGCAGCTTTCCGAAATTAAAAAAGTGTATTTATTATATTCATGAAATACAGAACATTAAAAATATTAATTAGTTGATTAATCATACATAGCATTCCTAATCCGAAGGATTAAAGGCTAAAATTAAGGCATTAACCTTAAGCATTCTAGAGAATTATCATTGAAAAGAAAAATAGAATTCTTACTCAATTTAAGTAAACAATTAGTGAACACTGTATTTTAAAGATATATCCTAACATAGAGTAACCAAGCAATTTAAAATGAAAGCTGTGTACATGAATCGTACCTTTAGGAACATAAGCCTGGTTATCCTGACAACAGACCACCAAGAACCCTGCTAGTGTGGATTCTGGGAAGTACATTTAAAACAGGTATATAAAACTAGTTACACGGCATAATACTTGAATTCACTACACATTAAAAACATGTTTCATTCAAATTTGTCCTAACATTGCCAAAATATGTTTGAATTTTATAGTTTTTGCATTTCAGTATAATAGAAGATATGGGACTTCCATATAAAAAGCATAATATAACTTCAGTGCATAGTGCAATATATTTTACGGCTGTGGCAAAGAGTGCTGATATTCCCTAGGGTCCTATTGCTTGTCCAATAAGCAAAGTCTATTAAAATTCAATAATAAAGCACTTTCAGCGTGCTCCTGAACTAACTCATTTCTCTCTCATGAACATCATTCTTTTAACATCAAAAATCAAATAGGGAAGACAATGAAAATTGTTAGAATACGAAAAATGTTCTCTTCCACAAACCTGATTCCAAGATTCATAGCTTCAGCGGTTCCAATCATGCTTATAGCCAGCAGCATGTTGTTGCAGATCTTTGCAGACTGAAAATAAAGTGAATAGTAAGGAGCTTTACTTTAAGTTATAATTTACAAGACTTTTCTTTACCTGATTTCTAGGGTTCTCTCTTGGAAAAAACACACATCCAATAGTGGACTCTCTAGTGGGTAAGGGAATGCAGCTCAGTATATTTCCCTCTGAGCCTAACACACTGTCCTCAGCAGAAGCTGGGAGTCTCTTCCACTTGGTTAAAACAAAGGGCACTCCTACTGTGGCCTCAACCCTGAGGAGGACTGGTCCCTGTGGCACACTGTTCTTAAAGGGAAATGGGAATGCTATGCGTTACAAAAGGGAACAGCTGAGCAAACAACAATAAACGGCAAAGTCCGCGGGGAGGAGACAGTACGGGCAGGAAGAATGGAGTCCATGTGTGCACGCACAGGGGCAGGACAAACGATCCGACCTCAGAGTTCAGTACTAGTTATCTCATCACTAAAAACAGGGTCTCGGAGGAGGTGGAACCAGAAGTCATCTCTCTGCAGGTCAGGACAGGATGTAAACAGTCAAGAAAACAGAAGGGCATCAGGGTAAATGGTAAATATATAAGAGGATTAGACACACAGAAGCATGGGATTATAAGAACATTACTCATACATATATTTTAGGGAACATGGAGAACTTTGATAGTTTAGACTGTCAAGTAGGATAGAAAGTTAGAATGTGACATGGTAGAAAATAGAGATCTACAGGCCCTCTGAGCAGCAAACTAGTTATGAGATAATGGAAGTCTATACCCAGGTAATAAGTGGAATGAGCAAGATGATCAAAATGGCAAAACTCAGTACAGATTAGAGAACGGTAAATTTAAGTTCAACAAAGATTCCTAACAGGAAAGTCTTGAGCTTTAGTGACTGGGCAAAGCATTACAAGAAGAATGGAATATGAGCATGTGTTAGGAGCAGACAGGAGCAGTCAGTTCAATTCAGAGTTCAGTACTATCAGTCATCTCATACTTCTAAAGGAGATGCTTTACTTTTCAAAGATTGAAGGGTACGGGTTACTTGGACTGACATCTGCCCAAGCCTACCAACAATGATGAAAAAACCAACTCATTCCAACTTAACTTAAATCTAAGCAGGGAAGCCACAGCATGAACCAAGGAAAAAAAGGGGCAAGAATATGGTCAGAAAGAACATTCTCCATTGAGTCATACCAATCACTCGACAACATTACCTGCCCAGTCCCAACAGCTCCACAGTACATCACATTGGAGCCCATGCACCCCAGCAACTCTTTGGCAGCAGCAAATTCATCTTCAACTCCTCCCACCATAAACGTCAGGTTTCCAGACCGAGCAGCTCCTACACCTGAGTCATTGGGGGGAAAGAGAGGGAAGCAAAACTGCTCAGATAAAATAACAAAATGGGAGAAAAACCTAAAAACCAAAGGGATTTATTCAATCCTTGCCTCAAAAATTTATTCCTGCCAGCCCATGTGGAAGATTCTCCAAATCTCCACAGGAGTGCTCCAGTAACCAAGCATCATGCAGGTAAATCACAAACCCCAAAGACATACACAGCCATATACACTTAGTTTCCTGGGGCCCCGACTGGCACCAAGCATGCAGAGGAGCCTGCTCTAAGGACAGTGCTTGAGGTCTGTGGCTGCCAAGCTCCTTCTCCAGCTCCCACCTACTGAGGAGATCTGGAGCCCTGGCTCTTGGAAGGGAGAAGCGCTTGCTCATTTAGATGACTCTCACATACACTTCAGGTATCACCCGAGCTTCCTCATCTTTCTCTCCCTCCTGTCACATCTTTGAAGCAACTCATTCCTAGCGACATGAGCACAAACAGGAAATAAATTTTAGCATGCTTGGCTACTTCTTAGCTTTTAACAAGCTTGATGAATTAACGGTCTCTGGTTGAAAGGATCAGTGAAACAACTTCTAATTTAGGCTTGTCTTCATAGAGGGAGAAGGCCACTTTACTACAACTTTTTTATAAACTATGAAATAAAATTTGAAAATTAATGCTTTTAACATAATTTTCAAGTTAGATTTTCTTGTTAAAAATAGTAAATATGTGGATATATTTTTATTATTATTACTATTTTTATTATTATTACTATATTAGCACAACTTCTGTTTTTGTAATTACTTTATTTGCAATCAGAGATAGGAAACCATAGCTGCAGCACCACCAGACCTGGTCATTAGAACAGATACTCCAAGTGATGGCCTGCTTTTCAATTTAACTTACTCAATGCAACAGTTTCTAAACATTAAAATTAAATTCAATTATACATATATGTATGTGTATATATATATACACATATACAAACATACACATACATATCCCCAAGACAGGGTTTCTCTGTGTAGCCCTGGCTGTCCTGGATCTCACTCTGCAGACCAGGCTAGTCTCAAACTCAGAGATCTGCCTGCCTCTGCCTCCCAAGAGCTGGGATTAAAGGAGTATACCACTGCTGCCTGGCTTAAATTGTCAGTATTTTGCTATTGCCAAATCAAGTAGCTTTCTTTTTCCTGGTTCATATTATTTTTAACCATTTACTAAAAGCAAAAGTCAGTGTGACGTAAGCCAAACAATCTCGGGAGTGCATTCTCTATATATGGAATCCTTCAATGCTCACAGGAAGTTAAGTTACACCATTTCTTAATAGCATTAGAAACACTTTGGAAAGGATTGTGTACAAAAACCTAATTATTTTAACAATAATGACATTTGAGTGGCTATCATTTTGCTGGTTTCTAATTTATTTCACCAAGATGGTAAACCATCAAGTTTTTACAATTATTTTACTCAATTTCTTTATCCATTCTTATTCAAAACACATAACTACTCTGTCTCCTAATCCTGTTGATCTAACCTGGAAAAATTAAGTAGACAATTTAAGTCAAAGCTTACAAATAAATCCAGCGCTATCCATCATAGGTCAATAGCTCTGTATCTAGATTACAGACTGCTAAATAGCTTCAGAGAGTCATGTATTGAAGGAAAATTAATGCTGACAATGGTTCTCAGCTGGTTAATCTTTTGACAGGTGCACTTTCTCACTTGTTCAAACACATATTTCAAAAGAAGAAATAAGTTACTTAAGCAAGAAAAGCTCACAAGAAAGAATTGTCCGCCCTTGATTCAGAAGTCCATGGCAGTCTCACTTTCTTTCAATGCAGTGGTGTGTTTTATTTCTGACTTCATGCCGACGTAGGTCTGATTAAACTGAGCAACTCTTGGGACCAAATCCTATCATCCCATACACACTCCTTTAACGCTATCAAGCCTACTCCCAAAGCAAGGGCAGAACTAACCCTAAGCGATCCTAAAAGAAATGAGACCACTGCAGACAGATGAAAAGGACTTCTGAAAAGCTGGAACTCAAAAG
>CABHPQ010160848.1:25334-44462 GCA_902168405.1 Peromyscus aztecus | reverse complement strand
TTAATAAAAGAAATATTCATAAATTCTGAATTTGTTCATTAACATATTCATTTCCCAGGAAAATTTGTAGAGAATAGAGAAAATAGATTCATCAGTCAAAGAAAACATCAAAGCCAAAAAAGTCACTACTTTATTTATCAAACAGAATTTTCAAATAATGAATTTTTTTTGAAATTTAAAGAAATAATTCATTGAAGATTTGAACAACAGCTTCTACAAGATTGGCTTTTCCATGAAACTGTAGCTACACGATGCATTGCGTCTATCATGTTAAAGCATGCCTTAGACACAAATACAAAAACCATGAAACAAGCCCCATTCTTTAACAATTAAGCAAAGATAAAATGCCTAAGGAACAACGTGGATGACTTGCAAAGGATGGGCTCTTTAAGCGCAAATGGATGAGTGTTCAAGTATACCTTTGGCACTAGGAATCAGAGCATTTTGTCATAGAGCATTAACACATATTATAAAAGTGCGTAGTGTCAAAGGAGCAAAACCACCAGGATTCAAAAGCAGCTTTGTCAACTAGGCAATAAAACACTCTACAGCATGTTTCTCTGTTGTCCATCACTGGTAACACTGGTAGAAACTTTGAAATGAAAAAAGAAAGAAAAAGGGAGCAGGCACTCCTTTTATTCTCTGTTTCAAATCAAACAGAAACCAACATCAATTCTGTTATGCACTAACAGTCTTCAAAGTGCATCGCTTGTACAAGAGAGGACTAAGCACCAGACTGTTTACAGAGATCCAAGCACCAGTGAGAGAGGGCACGCCCCTCACAGAATATCACAATGAATTCTTAACCTGTATAAAACTGTCTTTAAAGGAATAAAAAGAAAACCAAGGAACAACACTACATTTATTTTTCCAATTCTCTTCATCTCTTGATCCAGCCCAGAGATTTTTGCAATCAACAATATACATTTATTTATACATTGATTTCTCCAATATGTTTCATGGAGAGCCTTATATTGTTTGATATATTACATATGAAGGGTTACTTCATAATGATAATTCTCCGCTTAATCCTATGACAAAAACAAATTAATATAAAACTACAGTATGAAAAATCTTTGTGAATATTGTGTATCATTTGCCACTGCTATGTTTCAATTTAGTATTAATTATTTTGTGTTCAGTTTCAATTTTCATTTATTTTGCATTTAGTTGCAAATTACTTAAAATCATTTTCTTTTTCAGCAAATCTAAAAAGTTTAAAGTTAACTTTATCAATATTTCCTGGCTCTATTTTGACTTCTTACTGTTTTTATTTGAAATAGAATTAATCATATTTTCCTTCCCTTCATCACATCAAAGCAATCTGCTTCAAACATTCCCACATTCTCCTTTCTCTTTTATTACATTTATTACATATATTTGTAATAATAAATACATACATACACCTTTATAAAATGTGCTGAGACCATTTTTTGTGTGTATATGGTTTCAACTTCAATATTCTAAATCGGACAACTACCAAGGGAGCTCATCTGTGGGAGAGGCTAATTGTCCTCCCATTCAATTGCAAGGTGTCTAGATTTTATATAAGAATAAGACTCCATGGAAACTTTCCCCCTCTATATTAACATGTCTAAATATTGCTCCTGTTCCAGTTTTATTTATACAGCCATTTTTAGGAGACACTGATTCACAGAGACTTTCTGGTATTCTGTCTCTGACAGTCTTTTCATCCCATTTTCTGCAATGTTCCCTCAAACATAGATGCAAGATTTTTAAAGAAGGTATTTGGGGATAAGCATCACAAGACCCATTGAAGTCTGTCTTGTGTCCAGTTGTTTTCTGTTGTGTTCACGATTTATTGTGTAGAGAAGCTTATTTGGTGAGGGATGGTAGCTATACTTATCAAGAAAAGTGGTTCACATACCTCCTTGCCCTATTTTTAGTTCTAAAATTTGTTACTTAGTCACTCCATGAACTTTCTTGAGTAATAATTAATTATCAAATTTCTCTATCTATAAGTGAATATGAAATTTTACTATCAAAATTTGGGAATATGATTTTGCATATTTGAAATTAATTTATAAGATATAACAATTGTTCCATTAGCAAACCAAAACACAGATAATATTAAAATACCTAAACATTTTTTTAGAATAAAACAACATTATAACAATCCTTTGAAAAAATTTTTATTCTTGAAAAGCCAAAAAAAAATAAGAAAGGAGTTTTATGTATTAAACATTTATTGTATCAAAAAGATTTACATAGCCAATCATCAAATTTGCTCTGTACTGAGTCTGCCTTAATATTAGGCCTATTGTCACATGTCATAGCTTATCATGGATCCTGTGACAAAGGTCTCAAGCAAAGTTTTCTTGAGTTCTTGGGTGAGAAATAATGTCGTCAGATACTCAATTACTTCTGGTCTCTTTGTTTTACTTGGGAAAGCAAATTCTTAGAGAAAAGCCACTAATATTCATTTTTAAACACCTTTTTTAAATATTCAAATACCACACTTTTGAATATAAAAGTTTTCAAGTCTACCTTTGAAGGTGCTACAAAATTTAATTGGAATGACTTTTTATTTTAACCTTCCTTTATCTATTCATTCAACATTTAACATACCTAAGCAAGTGCTGTCTAAAATACGTGCATGTGATTATAAATGATTCATAGTGCACATTTTAAAGTGAAATTGCACTAGTTATGTCAAAGAGGTGAACACACTGATATCTAAACAGATTGACGTGATGATAGTACTTCCCAAGTATAATAACACTAAGTACTTATAGAGAATTATAAAGGGCAAAGGAAAAGAATAGTTCTGTGATTGATTAGAATATATGA
Organism: Peromyscus aztecus; assembly: GCA_902168405.1. NCBI lineage: Eukaryota > Metazoa > Chordata > Mammalia > Rodentia > Cricetidae > Peromyscus > Peromyscus aztecus. The sequence continues at coordinate 41,651 of CABHPQ010160848.1, read as the reverse complement.
ATTTGACAATAATTTGTTTAGTTAATTACCTACTGAAACCTAGAAATAGAAAGATAATTTTCACAAAACCGTAACAGATATAAAATGATACATAATTTTCAATGACTTGCAGTTTAGGAAATGAGATATTTCTAAGTGAAGAAAGAGAAACACACATATAAAATAGATTCACTGAATATTTCTCTTCATTTAAGAAAAATGGATTGCTTAAAAAACTAAAAGAAGCCGGGCGTTGGTGGCGCACGCCTTTAATCCCAGCACTCGGGAGGCAGAGCCAGGCGGATCTCTGTGAGTTCGAGGCCAGCCTGGGCTACCATTGAGCTCCAGGAGAGGCGCAAAACTACACAGAGAAACCCTGTCTCGAAAAACCAAAAAGAAAAAAGAAAAAAAAAAAACTAAAAGAAACAATTACTGTGATTTGTATTTTCAATTACTATTCTCTGAGTTCAGTGTGGAATATACCATGCTATAGGCTGCCAATATTGTTTTTGTCTCATTGATGAGATATTGAATCTTTAGATTATTATCACTGTAAAGTTTATAAATTTACTCTTTCTGTTGTTCCAAACAGTTTTAAAAACAATGATTATTTCGCATGTTTTACAGGACAAACACATTTTTGTCCCTGAAAGTCTAAAAGTTTAGTGATGCTTCTTAGTATTTTTCAGTTAAGAAAGTCTTCATACAATACCATCTTTATTATTGAAGAGTTCAGATACTTTGACACAATTTCTCTTAATTTCATTAATACAAGATATGAGAATAAGGAGAATTGCATTTACCTTTGCATTTGGAGCATGGTTGAATTATGAAAATAATATAAAAAACTTTGTGAGGAGATATATTTCAGCACATGATCAAACTTGGAGCAAACCTTTTGGCTAAATAATTGCCATTTGATAATTTTGTCTATGAGGATATGTGTATGTGGGTTACCATGTATATGGGTATATGTGTGCATATGTGTGAATACTAAATGCTGTGGATATCGCTCTGTATAAATAAAACACTGATTGGCCAGTAGCCAGACAGGAAGTATAGGCAGGACTAACAGAGGGGAGAATGGAGGGAACAGGAAGGCAGAGGGGGAGATGGCTGGAGCCACCGCCAGGACAAGGAAGATGTAAGGTACCAATAAACCACGAGCTACATGGCAAAGTATAGGTTAATAGAAATGGGCTAAATATAAGAGTAAGAGCTAGACAATGATAGGCCTGAGCTAATGGCCAAGCAGTTTAAATAATGTAAGAGTCTGTGTGTTTATTTTATACGTAGGCTCCAGGACTGGCAGAGTTTGGTGGGAGCTGTAGAGAAATTCTCCAGCTACAACTAAAGGTCAACCTTAAATGACATTCTACAGGAGCCAACAACTTTGATTAATTGAGACAGGGTCTCCTATTAGCTTGGAGATCAGCAGGTAAACCAAATTGGCTAATCATTGAGAACTAGCCAGTGATGTTACCCATACCCGAGTAAATTAGCACTCTGATAAGCAGGCAAGAAACTCTAAATTCCATTGATATAAACAAAGATGACATCATCCACAGCACTGTAGCAGACTACTGACTGTGGCCTCCCCTCCTTTTCTGTCTTAATCTCTAGGCACTCACTTAAAACTTCTCTCCAAGCTTTTTCCCCACTCATCCCGTTGTCACAACCCCCAACCCCATCAGACAAACTTTGATAATCTACTGGCCAAGTCCACCACAGAAGCAAGTAAGCAAGCAAAGCAGGTAGAAGACCTTCAGAGCTTCACTCTCTCCCTTCTTAAAATGTAATTAGTCAGTCTCATCCCACTTCTGTTGCAGACTCCCTGTTATGTTCTTGCTTCACTTTCTCCTGCAATTCCCAGGGGACTAAGCAGATCATGATAGAATGCTCAGCTTTCAACTCTAGTATGTATGCCTTAGCACACAACCCATGCCCTTTCTAATCCATTTTCATTTTTAAATATCAGCTACCAATACCTAAAAACAAATTCTGCCGAGAATATCCAGTGGCCACAATTGGCAGGAGCCCAGAAGAATTCCCCATCATTCAAGATACAGTCAACATAACCTTCCAAGAACCATAGACTGGAACAGAATCCAAGGAACAAAAATCCTCCCAACCAAGACAAGAAGAGAAATTAGCACCTAAAAATAACCATGCAAACTCAGATTTGTGTACAATCTAGACTAAAAATACTATCAATAACAGCCAGAACAATATCCCTCCTCTACAGACCAGCAACCCTACTACCTGTGGCCTTCAGAACTGAAACATAGATGAAGCACAAGACAGAGATGTGAAAACACACTTCATGAATATGGTAGAAATACTTGAATAGGAAATAAATGAATCCCTTAAAGATATATGTAAAAATAGGAAAAAGGAAATAACCAAAACAGTTCAAGACCTGAAAGTGGAAATAGAATCAATAAAGAAAACACAAACTGAGTATATTCTGAAAATGAAAAATTTAGGAACTCAAGCAGGAACATCAGCAGCAAGACTCACCAACACAATATAAAACATGTAAGAAAGAATCTTAAGCATTGAAGAAAAGATAGAAGAAATGGATTCTCCAGTCAATATTGTGTCTAAAACAATCAAGGCATAAAACTTCCAGGAAACATAGAAGTATGAAAATGTTAATCTATCAGTAATAGGAATAGAAGAAGATAAAGAAACACAGGTCAGGGGCACAGAAAATATTTTCAACAATATCATAGAATAAAAATTTCTTAACCTAAGGAAGGAGATACTTATCAAAGTACAGAACAAAACATACAGAACATCAAATAAACTAGGTAAGAAAAGAAATTCTCCTTGCCAAATAATAATCAAAATATAAAGTATATAGAACAAAGAAAGCATATTAGAAGTTGTAAGGGGAAAAGATTGTATAATGTATAAGGCAGGCCTATTGGAATAATACCTGACTTTTCAATAGAGACTATGAAAATCATATGACTCTGGGAAGATATTCTATGGGCTCTAAGAGACAACAGATGCCAGCACAGAATACTATACCTAGCAAAACTTTAATCATAACAGATGGAGAATAAAAACGACTTTTGATGATAGAACCAATGAACATAGATGTAAAAATTCTCAATATAATACTTGCAAATCAAATCCAAAAACACATAAATCAGATCATCCACAATGATCAAGAAGGCCTCATCATAGAGATGATATGTGAAATGATAAATGTAACCCATCATAAAAACAAGATGAGAGACAAAAGTCATATGGTAATCTTATTATAAAATATATGCTGTGATAAAATTCAATTTTGATTTCATTATAAAAGTCCTGGAGAAATAAGGGATATAAGGAAAATACCACGATATAATAAAAAGCATTTGCCAGGCAGTGGGGGTGCTCGCCCTTAATCCCAGCACTTGGGAAGCAGAAGCAGGTGGATCTCTGTGAGTTCGAGGCCAGCCTGGTCTACAGAGTGAGATCCAGGAAAGGCACAAAGCTACACAGAGAAACCCTGCCTCGAAAAACAAAAAAAACAAAAAACAAACAAAAAGCATTCAGAACAAGCTTATAACCTTAATCAACACAATGGAGAGAAACTAAAAGAAATTCCACTAAAATCAGGAACAAGAGAAGATTGTTCACTCTCTTTATACTTATTCAATCTAGTACTTAAGTTCTTACTCAGAGCAAAAAAAAAAATACAACTGAAGGAAATAAAGGGGACACAAATTAGATAGAAAGATGCCAAAGTATGTTTATTTTCAGGTGATATGATAGTACAAATCAGTGACCCTAAAAACTCTACCAGAAACTTATACAGCTAATGAACATTTTCAGCAACATAGATGGATGCAAAATTAACTCACAAAAATCTGTAATCAGTAGCCTTCCTATATATTTATGAAAATGCACTGAGAAATAAATCATAGAAACAACTCCTTTCATAATAGCCTCAAATAAAATATTTGGGAAAATTCTAACCAAACAAATAAGACTTGTATCCTAAAAAAATTAAGACATTGAATAAAGAAATTGAAGAAATTAGAAAAAAGAAAGATCCCCCATGCTGACGGATTCACATAATAAATTATCCATCCTTCTAGACAAAATTCTAAATAGTCTTATTAAATAAGAAACACAGCCAAATACAGAGTTAAAGCCAAAGAGATCAGAAAAAGAGCCACCTAGCTTTAACTTACCACCAGCAATAGCTTCCCCTGAGAGAGAGAGACCTTCTAATGTCTGACTTGTGTTTTTATTGCTTACTTGTTTTGCTTTCTCATTGGCTCTAAGCCCAGCCACATGACTTCCTCAACACTGCATGTCTATACAGATCTCCTTGTCTCTATGGTTGGTACTGAGATTAAAGGTTCATGTCACCATGCTTGACTGTGTCCTTCACCACACAGAGACTCTGCCGGCCATGTGATTGGATTAAGGGCATGGGCTACCACTGCCTGACTGCTGTCCTTGGCTTGCTATGACCTCTGATCTCTAGGCAAACTTTATTTATTAACATACAAATAAAATCACAGTTCAGCACAATTAAAATATAACCACACATCCTACCAAAACAAATCTACAGATTCAATGCAATCCCCATCAAAATTTCAAAGCAATTCTTCATAAACCTTGAAAGCACAAGCTTTAGCTAAATATGGAAAAAAAATCCAGGATAGATAAAATAATCTTGAATGATAAAAGAACTGCAAGGGGTATCACAAAACCTGACCTCAAATTGTATTACATACTTATAGTAATAAAAACAGTATGGTATTGGCACAAAAACCGACATGTTGATTAACAGAATCAAATTTAAGACACAGACATAAATCCTCACACCTATGGACACCTGACTTTCAATAAAAAAAAAAAAAACACAAATACTCACTGGAAAAAGACAGTTTCTTTAACAAATGGTGCTGTTCAAACTGGATGGCTACAAATAATACAGTAACCAAATAGATTCAAACTTATCAACCTGCACTACATTCAACTCCAAGTAGTGCAAAGACATCAACACAAAACCAGATATACTGAACATGATAGAAGAGAGTGTAGGGAATTCCCTTGAACTCATTGACATAAAAAAGACTTAGAACACCATTAACAACACAATCACTAATATCAACAATTAATAGATAAGATTTCACCAATCTGAAAAAGCTTCTGTATAGTAAAGGATACCATCATTCAGACAGCAGGAGCTGACAGAATGGGAAAAAATTTACCAGCTACACCCCTGATAGAGTACTAATAATATACACATTTGATAAAGACCTGAATACACTGTTTATCAAAAACCAAAGCTCAATTTAAAAAAAAATCACATACAGATCAAAACATAATTATCAAAAGAGAAAACTAAATTGGCTGAGAAATACTTAAAGATATAGTCAACATCCTTAGACATCATGGAAATGAAAATCAAAACTGCTTTGTGCTGTGGATATCGCTCTATATAAATAAAACACTGATTGGCCAGTAGTCAGACAGGAAGTATAGGCAGGACTAACAGAGAGGAGAATTGAGGGAACAGGAAGGCAGAGGGAGAGACTGCCTGGAGCCACCGCCAGGACAAGGTAGATGTAAAGTACAAATAAGCCACGAGCCATGTGGCAAAGAATAGATTAATAGAAATGGGCTAAATATAAGAGTAAGAGCTAGACAATGATAGGCCTGAGCTAATGGCCAAGCAGTTTAAATAATGTAAGAGTCTGTGTGTTTATTTTATACGTGGGCTCCGGGACTGGCGGAGTTTGGTGGGAGCTGGAGAGAAATTCTCCAGCTACAGCTTTGAGATTTCATCTCACACCCAACAGAATGGCTAACATCAATCAACAAATGACATGACAGCTTATGCTGGCTAGGATGTGGAGTAAGGGGGAAACTCACCCTTTGCTGGTGGGAGTAAAAACTTGCAAGGCCACTATGGAATTCAACATGGTAGTTTTGAAGGAAAAGAAGAATTTATCTACCTCAAAATCCATCCATACCACTCTTAGGCATATACTCAAATGATACTTCAATCTGTCACAGAGATACTTTGATCAATCATGTTCATTGCTGTTTTATTCATAATTTTCAGAAGTTGGAAACAGTCTATATGTTCCTTAACAGAAGAATGGATGAAGAAAATATGGTACACAGAATGTTATTCATCAGTGAAAAAAATGAAATGCACAGGTAAATGATTGAACAACAAAAAAAATTGAGTAGGATAACCCAGAATCAGAAGAAGAATTTTGTAGGGTAGGGTACAGGGGAAAGAGGGAACAAATACATGAATAGAAAGGTAATATTAAGGACCTTTTAAGGCTGTTTCCAAGGATATCAGCAACTCGCTACAATTCCATAGTAATGCCTTATTGCTAAAGACAACACCTACACAATTCATTGACCACCAATAAGTTGAAATGAGGCCTACCTAGTGTCTTCACCTCTATGAGCCAATATTGTTGGTATTGGAAGGTACTCTGCACACTGCCAAAATAGAAACATAAATACCAACTCAGATACACACCAATCTACAATTGTCTTCTGTCTACCATACACACTAGTGCAATGATAGCAGAAAGCTTGTGGGAGTAACCAACCAATATCTGATTTGAAGTAATGTCCACTCCATGAGATAAATCCCATTTCTGATTGCTCACGGGTAACCAAGAAGCTGAGACTAGATAGCCTAGGGACCTAGAGTATCATCAAATATTACTGCATTACGAAAACAATGTAGCCAAACAATGACTTGTAATGACATTCTGCTATTCTCATAGATCAGTGCCTTGCTCAGCCATTATTAGATAAGTGTATGGCTGCAGCAGATGAGAAAAAATACAGAGACCCACAGTAAGACAATACTCAGAATGAGAGACTTTGAAACAGTCAGTGATAAATGGGATGTCTTCAATAAATCCCTCACCTCAGGGTTCTGGAACCCTGTGGAAGAGGAGGCAGAAAGAGTGTAAGGGCCAGAGGAGACAGAAGACAGCCAGGTAACTACAACTGAGTTGAACTAAATCTAGAAGAATGCACTTTCAGCCAGCCTTCTCACACTCTTCATTCTTGTGCCATGTTTGAATACTATGGGAGGTTATTTTTAGGTCCTGCTAAGCCTAAGTCTTCAACTGTTACCTATTCTTTCATCTTGAAGACCCATTATCCATGCATTTATTACTATTCACTGGAAAGAAAGGTTTCCCCAATAATGTTGGGAGTGGAAATTGTCTAAGGGCATAAGCGTACATTCATTCAGAAGGTCGTCTCATGTCATGTAAATTCAACTAAAAGATAGAATTAAGACCCCCCTTAGATTAGAGGATAAAATATAAAAGGGAAAGAAGCCCCAAATTAAAAATAATGCCCACCATTGTATTTTGGGTGACTTTACAGTAAGTACCATGTATGGATTCACTTTCATGAAGCTGGCCTCACTCAATGGAGAGGTCTGTTAGCCTCATAATAGTCATGCTATTATTTAAGTTTTTTTTTTTTTTTGGTTTTTCAAGACAGAGTTTCTCTGTGTAGCTTTGCACCTTTCCTGGATCTTGCTCTATAGACCAGGCTGGCCTCACACTCACAGAGATCCACCTGACTCTGCCTCCTGAGTGCTGGGATTAAAGGTGTGCGCCACCACCACCTGGCTATTTATGAATTTTTGTCAATAAAATAGCAGTGGATTTATTTTGCCTGGCAGGTTGGCATCCATATTCCATATAGTTCATAGTCCGGTAAAGCCACTGATACCTCTCTCCCTCCACAGTCTTTCTATCACTTTCATCACTTTGAAAACTAGTTAGCAGGGGGCCATCTTCTCGCTCTGTTTCAGTTTGTTTTCACTATGTCATCCAGCCAAGGTATATGTTGTCTCTAGTCATAGGGTCTTATCATCTAGCTCTGGATGGCAAACAAGGGGACTAGCAGGAGCTTATCTTGTTCTATAAAGACCAGAAATCCTGAAAAATGCCATTGTCAGAGGAGAGGAAATAGTAAAATGCAGACAAAATAAAAATAGGGGAAGGATTGGGAGTGATGTGTTTAATGTGGGACTAATGGTGGTATAGAAGAGTAGATGGGATGTAGAGGAACCAACCTGAGATGAGTACAAATAATCCTTCTATCATATAGACAAACAAAAAATACAATTTATTTTATAATGGAAATTGAGCAGTAGATACCCTGCATAGGTGAAGAAGGCCCTACTTAGAAGCCATGGACTATTAAACAAAAACCATAGTCTGTGAGTAGGATAACCCTTTATGAGTTATGTCTAATCAATTCCAATAACCAAAGTTTGCCTGAAGTTTTGATCTTAAACATTATATTGTCTTAGGTGAGGAAAAAAATTCTTGAAATCAACTCCTTACTCTGCAAGTGGAAAGATTGTAGCCTAAATATTCATGTCACTCTGTTAGGACTCCTACATCTCATTACTACCCCTGAGAGCTCAGCAGTCCATCAACAGAACAGCTCTAACAGTAATCATTTGTGTGTGTATCACTAGATGGCTTTGATTTCCAGGTCTTACTAGGTGATATGAAATAGACTGTACTTATTAAAAGTGATAAATAGATTGTAGAGGAAACAATGGGAAAGGAAGAAAGTACCTTAAGATCTGTAAGGGATATCAGCTATCAATACTGTATTAAAGCCCTACAATGAATGTATTTTGAATGCACTAGTATAGCATGAGACACACTATGAAGAACTAGATGTAAATATAAAAAATATATACATATATTTTATATCACTCAATTCTATATGTGATACCTTCATCAAACCCCTCCCTTCAGAGTCAGAGAGTAATGTAGAAGGAGCAGTAAGATTATAAGAGCTAGAAGGGACATATGTCCAAGAGGAAAAAAAATCTCCCAGACACCATCAGCCCTTGCATATATAACCTCAGAGACTATGACATCATGTACAGGGCTTGCACAGACTCAAGCCAGAATCCCAGCTGTAAGAAGGGAAAGTCAATAGGAGGTCCCATTTCTAACCAAGAGGTTATCTCCAGTTAACACCTGCTTGCAAAGGAAAAATAAAGTTTTTTCTAAAGGAATCTCATTGAGCAAATTAACTACAAGTTAGGGACAGACCATAGGCCTAGCAGTAAATGACTACAACAGTAGTATTTTTGTACACATTTTGTTCTCATATTGCTTTGTCTGGGCATTTTTGTCTCACTGATCTTTTGCTTTCGCTTGAATATTATGAACATTCGCTTGAATATTCGCTTGAATATTCGCTTGAGTATTTTATGAGCATGTGTTTATGTGCATGTATGCTTCCTGGTTTTTTTTTATTTTTTCTCTTTGTTTTTTTTTTTTTTTGTTTGCCTGTTTATTTATTTTCTAAAAGGAAGGAAACAAGAAAGAAAAAGAAAGAAAGAAAGAAACAAAGGAAGAAAGAAAGAAAGAAACAAAGGAAGAAACAAAGAAAGAAACAAAGAAAAGAAGAAGGAAGAAAGAAAGGAAGAAAGAGAAAAAGGTTGTGCAGCTGGGTGAGTGGGGAGAAGGGAAAGATCTGGGAGGAGTTAGTGAAGTGCAAACCACAATTGAAATAAAATTTATGAAAATCATATATATATATATATATATATATATATATAATAAGAGATTGGTCAAATATTTTGTATATAGCTTAAAAAACAAAACAAAGTGAAGAATGAAAAATAGTAGTCTGAAGGAATGAAATGAGCGAGGCCTTATGCATTCTTGTGGTGGGTAAAAAGGCAAAAATGCTGAATAATTAATGTTGTCCATGGAGTCCATCTCTAAGTCTACAACAGAGTTCAGAGAAAAAAATCCACAGCACAGCAAAGCTTAATTCAGGACTGTTTTATCTGAGGAATGTTTCTAGAGCATCCAACCTTTTTATCTGGGGGTCTTTAGAAATGAGTTTCTGTCTATCTGAAGGAAAAAGGAGTATACATGTTCTGGGGGTCATTTTCTTATCATCTTCCTCAGCTCTGATTCTGTAGCTTATTTTCAGCTCATTTTTTTCTGGCTTCTCTGCTCTACAAGGCTAAATAGCAGGAGACTCTTTGCAATACCTAGAAAAGGTATAAAGCTATCCAAGGTCATAGCACATTCCTCGAGAGACAATAAAGAGCAAAGCCATTTACCATGGAAACGCATAGGTGGGGACATGGTGCTTGGCATCCTCTCAGGCAGTGGCTTCTGCAGTTAGCTGGGCATAAAACTATTTCTGTGTGAATCTGACTGACAGATTGATTAGTTGTTATTTGAGACCTAAATAATAAATAGTTATCTGAAGCTTGAGTTTTTATATCATAAACTGTGGTCAAAATGTTCTTACAAAATTTTAATTGCTAAAGAGTCAGAGCAAGTGAATTCTGTGAATCCATCACCATAATGTGGAACAAAGACTGAACTATGAGAGTTTCTTTTATATACCAGAATAACACAGTGCAAGGAGAAGTCATCCTCCTGACCATCCACAAATATATGTGCCCATAAGATTGAGATATAATCATGAGATTACATATACATATCATATCAAATCGGTGTAGGTATTGGGGAAATACCATAGCTGTTTCTGGACATGTGAAATTACAGATAGAAGAGATCTAGTTTTTGCAGAGTCTGTAGCCTTGGAAGCCTCTTTGACAGGGTTCCTCCATCAGAGAATCATTCATCTGGTGTGTTGATATCTGAATTATCAATCGTTATCTGCTGTAACTGTGTCATGGCCCATGACAAATAATTTCAAAACAGATTGGAGGTAAAGAAAATTGTGCAATTATTCATTCAGGTATTGAAGGGAAATCTAAACGTTGTAAAAAAAATACATTACTTTGAAAACAAAACCTTCTCAACTAAAGTACTTCTATTTTCTTTAAATATTTAGCTGGCTGTACAACTTTTATGTAACTTGCCCAAATTTTCTGCTGTGAAACAGTAGTGTCATCTGCTATGAGAAAATATTTTCCATAACCTAAAGACAGCAGTAGCGGTTACAAGCTACAGACTGTGGTGAATGTGTGTTACAAATAGTAATAATAAAATGAATATAATTTATTTAAAATGTAGAACTTCATTTTAAACTTCATTTCAAAGTGCATTTCCAGTAGTCACCACTGATTTCACTATATATCCACCGTCCCTTAATGGGAAAATAAAAGCAAAGACCTAGTACCATATTCCTATGGTAGGCTAAGGAATTACGGACCAGGAATATGGAAGGTTTAATGAAGGCCTGATAAAAATCATGACAAAAATGTGATAAAACTTTCACAAAACTACAAATATAATTTAAGCACACAGCTAATATTAGAAGAGACATTTTTAGCTTTATTATATTGTGTCAGCCTTTTACTTAAATTGTAATTTAGTGACCATTTTAATATATAAATACAGTTATTATAAAGATATTCAAAATAATAATTTACTCTGCTAAGTATAGGTTAAAATGGAGATAAAGCATCCTTGCTCACATATATTTTTAAACATAACCATTTGAAATGCATATTCATCAGAACTAATTCATCTAACTCTAATCACATCTTATTTTAAGCTCACAAGCGCTGGCAATTTTTGCCTTTATTATGAGGAAAAAAAACAATCACATTGGAGAGCCTTGTCATTCTGCAGGTAATGAGTTTAATATGACATTTTGGAAAATGCTTTGCTGTGACTAGAATAGCAATGTTGATTTTACATTTTAAAAGACACTTCCAAACACTTACAGTGAGGACAGTTTCATGCATGTATCTATTTTTCTACCCATTCCAAAATTGAATGTGAGTTAAATTTTCAATTACAGTAATTGTGAACTGTTTTCCTTCTACTTTAAAGTTTCAAGTTGTGGACCAAGTCTCATTCTGAAAGCAGAATCATATCCATAGAACGTGATTTTCAATACTGCTCTTATTGATATTCATTTCAAGGCATTTGTTTTATATTCCTGGCAAATTCTAGCAATCATGATTAAAACAGAAGTATTAAAATGAACACAGTCGCTATTGGCCAGTGATAGTGAGGTAAATGTTTTCTATTATTTTAAGCTTTTGAAACATTATATTTAGCTTTAGAACTGAATTGTATATGGACACTCACTTCAGGATGTATTAGGGAAAACAGGTAGAGACTATTCTAATACATTTTATTTCTGATTGATATTATTCATTTGTATTTTCTTTACTAAAGCTCCTTTAAAAATATGAAATCAAAGTGTTATTTGGGGAAACAAAATTCCATGCAGTAATGTCACAGTAAAAGTTGCAGCAGCTAAAGTAAACAGATAAAGCGTTTACTCCAGACTTGTCTGACAGCAGAGAAAAAATAGAACATCATTCGTATTAAAGTCCCCAAAATCAAGTGCAAGCAGTTGAAAATGAGACCTTGGGGGGGTCAAGGTGGGCCTCAAGTTAAGTGACAACCTACCTTGTGGGGTAGCACCTTATTTGAGTGATGATACTCAGGAGATGGAGAAAAATAGCCCTAGTTTGGAAACCTGGCAAGAACTTTTGAAAAAGATTTTTGTCTTAAAGAGATTGAAAATATAATTCATAATTACAAACAGTTGTTGTTTTGATGTTTAGGGTCACTCCAAAGTTCATATAAGAAAAGAAATGCTGCCCAACTTATCATATTATGGGGAACAATGGAGGAAAGTTGGGTCAATGGGCCAAAACAGTAATTCTGATAGATTGATATTCTGAAACTGGCAAGCCCTACCCATCTCTGTCTGTCTGTCTGTCTGTCTGTCTGTCTGTCTGTCTGTCTCTCTCTCTCTCTCTCACACACACACACACACACGCACATGCACACGCACACGCACACACACCATTGCTTTTGCTTGCTCCTCTCGCTCTCACTTGCTGTCTAGCTCTCTCATTTGCTCACTCCCTTGCTCCTTTTTGCTAGCACTCTTGCTTTCACACTCTCCTTTTGAAAAGCATCATTCTGGTCAGCTTTCCCGAACCCCATTCTCGCCACTGTGTTATATTCTGGATTAACGCTGGCACAACAAGTAAAAGATCCAAGTTGCAACACAAGCACTCATGAACTAAAAGGCGTATTTCTTCCCCCAAGAGTTCATCATGTGAGGTTATTTTGTCACAGTTATGATAAGCAGACTAGCAAAGAAAATTGGGGGCTTAAATCTCTTTGGAATAGGTTTTTAGGGAGTAGGAATGTTTGGAAAATAGACTACGGAAATCATATCATACTTTAATACTTTGATGAAAGAGATGAAAGATTAATGAATATTTCTGGTATGAGCATAAGATCAAATTGCTGATTGAAATGTGAACCTCAAAGGCCAGGTTCATGAGTTATCAGCTGAGAAGAAAGTCAATCAATCTATGTGGAATTGGACTAGAAATTCTCTTTGTTATTTAGTGTGTGTGTGTGTGTGTGTGTGTGTGTGTGTGTGTGTGTGTGTGTGTGAATGCACATAAATTGGTGCCACATGGATGTCAGAGTACAACTCAGAGTAGTCAGTTCTATCCTCCCATCATATGGGTCCTAGGATTAAACCCAGATTATCAAGATAAACTGCTGACTAATTTACCATCTGAGCCACCATTCTGAAAACTAACCACATTTTTTTCACAACCTAAGACTGTGGGAGGCTGAGTTTAACTGTGACAGACTTACTAACTGAGCAGAGAAAATTTCAAGGCAATGCAGCATTCAAAGAATGGCATGGATATTATTGGATAACATTGATCCATTTGGGAACAGAAAACCTAAGCAGAATGATTTGGAAAGTTTGCCTTTTAGCCAGGTGATAAGAAGGCTTAATATTGAGTCCAAGGAAAGTATAATTTCTATGGAGACTGGAACCATTGAAAAAAGCTAATAAATTTGTACCACCTTAGGCAAGTTGAGGATATTTTATGTATCAATAGAAAACCAACACACATTGAAAGATGAAAAGTGTTCTCAATATATCCTGTGGTAAAAGAAACATAGTGCCTTATTCCCTTTTCAGGCATGACCAGGTAAGGAATTGTTTATTGAAGAAATTTGTATCCCTGTCCTGCTTCGATACACTTAGACAATTTGAGATTAAGGGTGAAGCTATACCTGGTGAGATATCTCATTCAGGAAGTAGATCTTTGTATGTTTTTCAATACTATTTTGTAGGAAGGCTAAATGCAAAAGTTGTGCAGTAATGGGACCCTGCTCTGGCACTCCAGAGGACATCTTTGGCAATCAGGAAGTGTTTGGCAGCACTGAAATCCCACTGGAAAACTTGACAAAGTGATGTTTGGAGTTACGAAAATAAGTCACTGTAATAGTAAAGACCCCAAGTATTAACATGTGTGCCTGCCAGGTTAAGCTGCAGTCAGTCAGCTTAGCAATCCCTTGAGAGTGTCCATAGAGAATGCAGGAAGAAAGGTCATAACACATGGAGCACTTTAAGCCTTCTGATCCAAATTCTATAGTCAAGTATCACAGAGAGCAGACATGATAGTACACTATTTCCTTTTTACCCTGCTGGGTTTGTTCTTTGTTCTAGTTCTCCTTGTTATTTCTTTTCCCCCACTTTTCTGAACAAAAATGAATGATTTGTACTTGTCTTTTACTGAATTGTGAGAGAAGAAAAGAGGAGAAAGATGATTGATAGACAGATGGATAGATAGAGATACATACATACATATATACATTGATAGACAGACAGACAGAAAAATAGATAGGTGACAGAGAGACAGATGATAGATCTATAGATAGATCAATAACAGCAAGCAAGTGTGTGTGTGTGAGAGAGAGAGAGAGAAAGAGAAAGAGAGAGAGAGAGAGAGAGAGAGAGAGAGAGAGAGAGAGAGAGAGAGAGAGAGAATTATGATTTGCATGTAGAACCAGAGGACTTGGACTTGAACTCTGTATCAACATTTAAACAGTTAAAACTTTAAGGAGATTTGGGTATGCAGGAAATGATAAAAATGAGGTTTACAATTTGACAATGGTGTATTGTGATTCAATTGTTAAGTGTCACACAAAGATTTTTTTGTTTTGTTTTGTTTTTTGTTTTTTGTTTTTCGAGACAGGATTTCTCTGTGTAGCTTTGCGCCTTTCCTGGAGCTCACTTGGTAGCCCAGGCTGGCCTCGAACTCACAGAGATCCGCCTGCCTCTGCCTCCCGAGTGCTGGGATTAAAGGCGTGTGCCACCAACGCCCGGCCACAAAGATTTTTTGAGTTAAAGGCTGAGACTCTAGTTGATGGATCTGTGGGGACCTAGCCAAAACTTTGAGAGCAAAGTTCCAGTGAGTGAAGGATTATTAGGGAATATACCCTTAAATGTAATATTAGAATTATGGGATACTCCCTTTCTATCTTTCTGTCTCTTTGTTTCTCTCTATCTATTATCTGTCTGTCTGTCTCTCTCTCTTTTCTCATTCTAGCCACCAGGAACTGAGCAGTATTGGCTCTGATGAAACCTGTCCTCTTTACCATGCATTCTGTCTATCCACAGCTTTAAAAGAAACAAAGTAAGCTAATAATAGACTAAAACTTTTAAACTGTAAACCAAAAGAAACCACGAGTCCTAGTGTTGGAAAGTTTATTACCGGCGAGGAGAAGGAAACCCATGTTTATGTTACACTACTCTGTAAGGACCAGCACCTGTGAGATGGAGGGAGGCTAGGTCCTCGAGGCCACAACATATGTCAAAGTTTTGCTCAATCTTTGGGAAATTTCAAAACCATCTGATCAGCACCTATTTTTAACCAGGAGAATTTAAAGATGTTTATACATGCTTTAAAAATAAATAGCTTAGATTGTCTCTGTTTCAAAGATAAGCAACTAGTGTCCATGATGAAAAACAAAATACTTTTTGAAGTAAAACATAAGAGAAAGCAAAGATTTTGCCCATGATACAGGCTGAAAATAGGCAAATATCCAAGATAAAGGCATCTCAGTGTAAGCATCCATACACTCAGCCATTTACCATGATGATGCTGTGTATCCAAGAGCTGCCATAAGAAGGGCTGTATAGTTGGACATGTTATGAAACACTTTGTTCAACCTTATAAAACTGCTTTAACACTAATATCCAGAATGAATATTTACAGTTATTATCATTTAAAACTAGTATTGCATAATTTAATGAAAACAAGAAGCTTTTCTAATGTTATTTCAAATATTTCAGAATGATTTTGGAGAGTGCTACTCTTAGGTTTTCAACAGCCAAATAAGTCACCTGAATAAAACCTGATCTTTGGAAATTCATGGCCCAGAGACCTTCATAAAAGCAAATAGTACTGGTCTAAAAAAGAAAATAAAAAGAAAGGAAGGAAGAAAGAAAGAAAGAAAGAAAGAGAGAGAGAGAGAGAGAGAGAGAGAGAGAGAGAGAGAGAGAGAGAGAAAGAGAAAG